>PVIJ01015681.1:0-35507 GCA_004024925.1 Scalopus aquaticus
TCTTTTCTGGCTTATTTCACTGAGTATGATCCCCTCTAATTCCATCCATGTCGCTGCAAATTGCATGTGTTTATCTTCTACTAGTAGTAAAATTGATGACAATTTTACCATGTATTTGCTATTAGGCATTGCACTAAGTGGTTTATGAATAGAATTGTATTTCATTGCTGCTGCAGCACTGGGAAGCGCATATGCTTTTCCATTGCACAGGTGAAGCTGCAGCGACGTGAGCCTTCTGAAATGTAGCATTCGAATATTTCAATCCTTTCATGGCTTCCTGCTGCCTCCAGAATAAAAATAAGACTCAAGACTCCTTGGTTTGGTTTATAAGGCACTTTGGCGCCTAGCCTCCTACACCTCTCTTGCCTGGCCCTGCGTGTTCGAGCAACACTGGCGTTTTCTCTGCTCCTTCAAACACAGCATTCCTGTTCCTGCCACTGGGTGTTTTCCACCCGGACAATCTCCTACTTCTCTTCCTGCAGCCACCTCCCATTCGTTCTCCAGACTTCAACCTCCACATCACTCCTCACCTCCACCCTCATACTTCTATCCTCACTTTGAATTAGGCTGGCACTCATACAGTGAGTTTCTATTTCATTATTATTGCTGGGTTTCAGCACGGTAATTAAAGATTTCTTCCATCTTTATCCCCAGCTGAGTAACTGAGCCCTTAATGATAGAATAGCTAGAGGAGATTTCATAACTTCTCAGTCGCTTTTCAGATATTAAACGTGTCCAGTTTGATATGTTCACATAGTAACATTGGGGGATCAGCAACCCATGGCCTGTGGCTTACAGCCTCCAATTCCCATTTTTGTAAATCAAGTTTTTTTAGAAATAGTTATATTCGGGCCTTCCTGGTGGCTGAGGTGTTGAGGCTCAGAGCTATCACCCCTGCAACCTGAGTTTGATCCCTGGTCAGGGAGTTAACTCACATATGGTACAGCAGACATCTCCTGTGTCAGGAGGGGGGAGACCCATTGCTCCCTTTAGCAGTATATTTCAGTAAAAATCCACCTGTTCTGCTCCCCACTCTGTCTCTGGTGAATCCTCTCACCTTTCATACCTTTGGTCTACACCCCAGATCTTGTATGCATAAATAAATTTTACAAATCTTTAAAAAAATAAAAGTTTCCCTTCCTCAGTATAGTGTTTCAGTTTGAGAAGATGAGAAAGTTCTGGGGACGGATGGTGGTGATGTACACAGTGGGTGTACAACGGTGTGAATAAACGTGGTGCCGCTGAATTATACACTTTAAATGGCTAAAATGCAAAATTTTACATTATGCATGTTTTACTACATAAAATCAAAGGTCTTGTTTTTTAAAGTGTTGCATCCTGGTTGTGTGTTGCAGTCTGTAATGTTAAATACTCTGATTGATTCAGAGAAGCGTCTGCTTGGGAGGAGTTATGGGAAAGGCGTTTGGCTCTTAAGAGACCCAGTGAAGAGAAGACCACCTCTCAACCGCAGAAGCAGCCAGGCTACTCTGGAATAAAGACTACATTTTTTTTTTTAAAGATTTATTTTTTTTTTATTTATACATACAAGCTGGGGTACAGGCCAGAGGCGTGGGGCGGCGAGAGGGTTCACCAGAGACAGAGTGGGGAGTAGAACAGGCAGATCAGAAATACACTGCTGAGGGGAGCAGCGGGCGAGGCAGGAGAGGTCTGCCGCACCATGTGGGATTCTCCCCGGCCGGGCATCAAACTCGTGTTGCCGCTGCCGACAGCTCCACAGCGCAGCGCTTAACCGCTGCGCCACCAGGGAAGCCCTAAAGACTACATTTTTAAAAAAGATTTATTTTTATTTATGCATACAAGACTGGGGTACAGGCCAGAGGTGTGGGGTGGTGAGAGGATTCACCAGAGAAAGAGTGGGGAGCAGAACAGGCAGGTCTGCTGAAGGCAGCAGTGGGCAAGACAGGAGAGGTCTGCTGTGCCATGTGGGTCAGCTCTTTGGCTGGGATCAAACTCGTGGCAATGGCTGGGATCGCTTGATGGTGCTGGGACTTAACCCCTGCGCTACCAGGGAGGCCCCGATGACTATATTTCTTAGACTTCTTGCATCTTGTCTGGACACATGACAATACTCTGGCTAATGGGGTGAAATAGGAAGTGTTCCCTTCTTAAAGAACTTTTAAGAGAAGTAATTCTACCTGTGAATTCTTAATAGACCTTGTGTGTAATCTCGCGCGTGCCCTTTTCACATCTTCTCTAGTTCTTTCTGGCCTCTTGCATCAAGCATGGTGGAGCCACAAAAATAGAGCAGAAACCTGTGCCGTGACAATAGATCTCAGGGCCACCATCCAGACACAGGTGGTTTCAACCTGGTTGCATTTGCAATGAAACCTAATTCAAATAAACAGAACCTTTTTTTTTAAGATGTTATTTATTTATGCATACAAGAGCTGGGGTGTAGGCCAGAGGTGTGGGTGGTGAGAGATTCACCAGAGACAGAGTGGGGAGCAGAACAGGCAGACTGATTGAAATACACTGCTGAGGGGAGCAGCGGGTGAGGCAGGAGAGGTCTGCTGTGCCATGTGGGAAGCTCCTTGGCCGGGGATCAAACTCGTGCTGCAGTGTCTGCTGTTAGCTTCATAGGTTGAAACTTAACCCCTTGCACCACCAGGGAGGCCTCTAAACAGAACTTGTTTTATATTCTGTCTTTCCTAGTCTTTAAATTTCATGAGAGCAAAAACCCATGAGCCTCGACTACCCTGTTCATTGTTGTATGGTGAACACCCAACACAGTGTCCAGCAGAGTAGGTGTGTCATAGTTGGGTGAATGACTAAATGAGGAAACTGAGAGCCAGAGCAGAGCAGGGCCGAGGTCAGGAATGATACCTGGTAGGAGACAATTTGATTCCAGTTCCGCCTGCCTCGGGAGACCACGCCTCTAATGCTCTACTGCGCTGGCCAGGCTAATTCTCAGGGTCAGCCTTACTTCCCATCTTTCTACTTTCATGGAGGACTGACACTCTTGAAATACTTGCAGTTCCCCAAATATGTTTTGCTGTTTCATGTTTTTGGGTTTCTGCCCAAGCTCTTCTGTCTGCTTAGAACCCTCACCCACTCCTCCCCGCCTTGCCTTTCCAGCCTGATGAACACCAACTCATCTTTCAAAATCCAGCTCATGTGTTCCCTAGTACCTCCTAGGAAGGATCAATCTTTCCTTCTCCTTTGTTCCCACTATACTCTGTACAGATTCCTACCACCCTATCAATAATCATGTAGTGTCCTATAAATCACAACAAATTCACGCTGTCGTGTCCCCTGTATGATCTCGCCAAGGACAGGAACTGGGTTTTATTTGTCTCTGAATTTCCAGGGCCTGGAACATCATAGTAGATGACTCAAATGGTTCTTGGATTGGCAGGATCTGGACCCCATTTTACAGATGAGGATATTGAAGTGAAGACAGGAATAATTCTAGTTGGAGGCTCTTGGCCTCAGTTTGTGGGTTAGTTTGCTAGAGCTGCTGTAACAAAGTACCACAGACTGATTGTTTAAGCAACAGAAATTTATTGTTTTGGAAGCCAGAAGTCTGAAATCAAGGTGGTGACAGCATTGGTTCCTTCTTAGAGCCATGAGGAATAATCTGTTCCATGGCTTTCTGTTAGCTCTTGGTGGTTTGCTGACTATCCTTGGTTATCCTTGGCTTATAGAATCATAACTCCAATCTCTTTCTTCGTCTTCATATAGTGGACTCCTTGTGTGCATCTCTGTCTCCAAATTTCCCCAACCAGTCATATTAAACTAATGACCTCATTTTATTTTTATTTTTTAAAGATTTATTTATTTATGCATACAAGAGCTGGGGTGCAGGCCAGAGTTGGGAGGAGTGAGAGTATTCACCAGAGACAGAGTGGGGAGCAGAACAGGCAGATTGACTGATGTACGCTGCTGAGGGGAGCATCGGGCGAGGCAGGAGAGATCTGCACACCATGTGGGAAGCTCCCTGGGCAGGATCGAACTTGTGCTGCAGTGGCTGCTGATAGCTTCATTGACTGAAACTTAACCTCTTACACCACCAGGGAAGCCCCAATGACCTCATTTTATTTTATTTTAAATTTATTTATTTATGCATACAAGCTGGGGTGCAGGCCAGAGGTATGGGGCGGTGGGAGGATTCACCAAAGACAGAGTAGGGAGCAGAATAGGCAGATGGACCGAAACACACTGCTGAGGGGAGCAGTGGGCGAGGGTGGAGAGGTCTGCTGCGCCATGTGGGTATCTCCCCGGCTGGGCATCAAACTCCAGCCGCAGCTGCCAACAACTCCACAGCACTGCGCTTAGCTTAACCCGTTGTGCCACCAGGGAGGCCCTGACCTCATTTTAACTTGATTACTCTGTGAAGCCTCTATGTCCAAATAAGATCCCAATTTGAGATACTGAAATTTAGGATATCAGTACATGACTTTTAGGAAGATAGAATTTAGCCTATAACAGTTTCTTAACTGCAAATGAAGGTCTTAGCTGGATGGTTGTTCAGCTCACTTCTGCCTCCATACTCAGGGAGACTGGCCAAGGCCACAGAAGTAGTGTCTGCAGCTGGAATTCCAATTCAGATTGGTCTGAATCCAAACCCTGAGCTTTTAAACAGGTACAGATTTCCAATGCACAGTTCACAGGGAAGGAACCTTCAACTTTACGGTCACACTTGTTCTGGGGTCAGTGTGGCCAGCCATGTCTCTTGTCTCTGCGGCTATTCTGAGCTTCTACCTTCAATCATCCTTTAGCGGAGCATTCTGTCTCATCCTGAGCTGCAGCAAGGAATTCTTGGTCAAGAACCCACCAAATGCCTACCTATCTTACTCTCAAGCCCCAACAGGGAAACAGTGAAGCCCAGAGCCTCTGTCTTTGCCAACAACTAGATGTTCCCACCACCACCCATAGTGACCTGGATGCAAAATAATAGAGAGAGGTTAAGAGCTTGGACCCTGGAGCTTGGGCCCTGGAGCCAAAGGGCTATTGTGAAGATCGGATAATATGTGTCCAGCTCTCTGCCCGGTAACTGGCAATAACAAACACTCTAAAAAAAAATGTTATCATCATTATTATGCACAAAAAATGTTAGCTGTTGTTGGGTCTAAGAAGAAAATTTCTTTACCCCTTTGGGTTCTTCCTGGTTGGACAAGAGATCAAATTAACATCAGATAGACAAGTAGATAAAATAATAAATTTGATGGCATCCATATGGAAAATCTATATGGATGTAAGTTCTAAAATAAATAGGACAACACGACTGCATTTGTTCTGACCTAAGAAATGGAATAGGGCCCTAGCACTTCAAGGAGAGCAGAGAGTGACTTATATGACGAAGACCTAGATCTTTGCCCTGCTGTATAGATAAGTTTCTCTAATGGAATGGTTATTCTGGAGATAGCCCTAAATCTGGGTAATACCCCCAATCTTAGTTCTTCTAGTTAGTTAAGGGAGTGATATAGTTTCTCTTCAGCCTGCTGGGCCCTTATTGACCTCAGCTTGAACTAACCCACATGCCAATGTGACATATCTTTGGAAAGACCTGTCCTGGGTATCTTGGGAAGGCTTATCTAAACATCTGGAGGATGTCTATCCTTCATTATTATTATTAAAAGCCGAGATGCAGGGCCTCCCTTGTGTACAACTGGTTATGCGCAGCACTATGAAGCTATCCAGAGCCACTGCAGCACGAGTTTGATACAGGGCCAGGGAGATTCCCACATGGCGCAGCAGACCTCTCCTGCCTCCCCCGCTGCTCCCCTCAGCAGTGGACTTCAGTAGATCTGCCTTTTCTGCTCCCCACTCTGTCTCTGGTAAATCCTCTCACTGCCCCCTACACTGCTGACCTACACCCCAGCTTATATGCATAAATAAATCTTTAAAAAAAATAAACTATAAACTACCACTGGGACAGAGTAAACTATAAATACTTATTTTATAAATGTGTGATGCCACCCATGATGTTGGTTGCTAGAATCCTCGCACTGGTTGAGGAGAAATCAACCAGTGAAGGGAGTATGTACCTCACCTCCCATGCTTAGGTCGGTAAGCCTTGAACCCTCTTCCAACATGACACCTGTAAAGTGGAGTCACCTGTACGACTGGGCCTCAGGGCACCCTCACAGAGTCCAGAACATTCCAAAGCAATACTGCAAGAACCAGAGGAGTAGCCAGGGTCATCTCCTATCTCTAACCTTTAATTTCACCATGTGGAAAAACAAAAGTACCTATCTTTTATCATTGTAATAAATAGTTTACATGCACTGAACTCTTCCCGAGGGTCAGAGAATATCTTAAACCAGGGATTGGTAATGTAAAGTGTCAGACAATCAATATTTTAAGATTTACAGGTGAAAAGTCAACATTGATTTTTATCATGTAGATACATAAAGAACAAGAAAGAAAATGAATTTTCTCTACACTAAAAATGTAAAACCAATTGTTAGCATGTAAGTTGTATAAAAATAGGCAGCAAGCCATATTTGACCCCTATGCTAAACACGTTTCATGGAATGGCGTGATTAGAATTCACATCAACAGGGTGAGGTGTGTGCTGCAGCTACCCTTGTTTGACGCATGAGGAAACTGAGACAGTCCTGGGGAGGTTAAGTAACCTGCCCACATTCACACAATTATTAAGTGGTTGAGTTGAAATTTGAACCAGGGCAGTTTATTTCTGGAGTTTGCAAGCTTAATCACTTTGTTGTGCAACAAACCCAACACACATGCAGAGTTTGGCATTTGCATGTTTTTATTTGCGTATGGTTGCCTCCCTTTCTCCTGTCAGGGGTGCCAAACTAAAAAAATATTTCCAGTATAGAATAAGTACAAAGAGAGGGAAACATGAAGGGCTTTAGGAGCAGGAGTTCCCTAACACTCACTGTTTCATGCCCACCAGCACCTGATGATCCTATGATTCAGTGAGGGCAGATTTTATTATCTCCATTTACAAATGTAATGTAGAAACTCAGAGAGGTAAAGTGACTTGCCCAAGATCAACTGGCATGTGGCAGAATAGGGACTAAGGCTTCAGTCTCCCGAAACTTGTTTGGGGTTTATCCCACCCTCACACCGTCTTTCAGGTCCAGCCCATATTAACATGCCCTCTTCTGCATGTTAATATGTTATCCAGGATCTAATTATTCCAGAGAAGACCACATGTGATGCTGGGCTAGATGCCAAATCCCAGAATGTTAGAATCAAGCAGGATCAAAGGAGGCAAGACCATAAGGGACCATCAAAGGACCTCCTACTTCTACTAGTCCTCTGTTTACCAGAATGCTGGACCTTTGGCACCAATTTAATCCCATGAAAGACTCCAATACCTTTCATTTGCTAGTCTGTGGTTACAAGTGGGTCTCAGTGAAAGAAGTGAAGACTGGCGACAGCCTGCTACCCCTGCCAATCGTGACGCAAATACTCCCAGCTCTGAGACCCTGACCACGTCACTTTACTTCTCTGTGCCTCAGTTTCCTCAACTGAAAAATGGAAATAGTAAATCCTATCTTGCACAGATGTTGCAAGAATTTTAAGTATTTGTGTGTCAGTCATTATCACTTAGGAGGAGGGTTATGGGGGATGCTCGTGTCTTGAGGATTTCAATAACTAAATATTTTATGATGATCACTTTGTGAGAAAATTACGTATAGATAACTATCACATATAGGGGCCTCCCTGGTGGTGCAAGGGGTTGAGTCTCAGCACTATGAAGCTGTTGGCAGCCAATGTAGTGCCAGTTCAATCCCCAGCCATGGAGATTCCCACATGGTGTCCCAGACCTCTCCTGTCTTGCCTGATGCTCCCCTCAGCTCTATATTTTAGTCTATCTGCCTGTTCTGTTCCCCACTCTGTCTCTGGTGAATCCTCTCACACACACACACACACACACACACACACACACACACACATACACAGCTCTGGCCTACACCCCAGTTCTTATATGCATAAATAAATAAATATTTTAAAAAGACAATTATCATATATAATATACTAATATATATTATAAATAAGCTAGATATACTCTATGTAAGCTAAGTACCTACAGTAAGCATCAATTCATTTGTCTGTTTATACATTTATTCAGCACACATGTTGGGAGTATTACAATCTACCAGATCCTGACTGTAAGGAATTGTACATGGGATCCCTGCTCTTAGGGAGTTCCCAGTGTGGCTTACCGTGGGAGGCTGGGAGGCATTTGCTGTGGTGGGAACAGAGTGCTGTGTGCAGGTGACAAGGCCAGGTGTGACTGTGAACCTCTAATTGCCAGTTAGGGGTGACAGAGACACTGGCAGCAGCAGGAACCCAGACAAAGGATAGGTTTTAGGGATTAGTAAGGCTTGCAGGAGGGTAGACTGGAAGGCACTTTTCCGCAACAGCAGTGATTTTTTTTTTTCAAGATATAAGAAAAAGGGCCTCCCTGGTGGTGCAAGGGGTTAAGTCTCAGCACTATGAAGTTGTCAGCAGCCACTGTAGCCTGAGTTTGATCCCCAGCCAGGGAGCTGACCCACATGGTGCAGCAGACCTCTCCTGCCTCGCCCGCTGCTCTCTACAGTGTATTTCAGTGGATTTTCCTGATCTGCTCCCCACTGTGTCTCTGGTGAATACTCTCACCCCCGCCCCACTTTTGCCTATACCAGAGCTTGTATCCATAAATAAAATAAATCTTAAAAAAATAATAAAAACAAAGAATACACATAGGCAATTCACAGAAGAAATGGCTGGAAAATAAGATGATGTTTAAAATCTCTTCTATGCAAATTTTGAAACATCCAACAAAGTAATGTAATTTTTTTCAATCATAAGATTGACAAAATTGAACAAAAGGTGAATGATAACTAGTAATGGTGTGTGTGCCCTTATATTTTATTAGTGGGCTTTAAATGGGGCAACTATTTTAGAGAGCAGTTTGTCTGTACATATTAACATTTGAATTATTTACCTTCTTCCCTTCCTTGCATCTCAAATAATGTGAGACTCATTACAGTAAGGCCCTAATCTATCAAATTTATCACAGTAGTCCCAGCACCTGGAAGAGTGACATGCTACAGTAGATCTCTGATAAATATTTAACACCCTCAATGAAATTTTGCATTCACATTTGTTCAGGCACAGAAATTCTACTCCAAGTCTCATCATTGAGAAATACTTTCATAGGGGGAAAGGATATTTCTATAAAACATTTATTGAAGCATTATATGAAATAGTGAAAAGGAAATGCAAATATAATAAATGTTCCCCAATAAGGGAGATGCATGGGAAAAATGTATTATGAAATACTGCACAGCTATTAAAAAGAATATAATGGAGTTGAACTTATACTCTGATATTCCATTGAGTCAATAAAACCAGTCATGCTACAGCTGAGGTGGGGTGAGACAGGGCTTCGATAGTTGATATTTTCATTTTCATTTTCATTTATTTAGACAGGCTTAAATAAAAATTGCATATATTTAAGGTGTACAGTATCATGACCTGACATACTTGTCGCTATGGACATTTGGCCAATGATGGGCTGTATCTATGATGGTGATCCCAGTAGGCTATTCCGCTCAGCATAGGTGTGATGGAGGCGGCATCACCCACCTGGTGTCCAACACAGTAGAATTAAGTAGTCATTATTTGGTGCAGTAGGTCGCTTGTTTCTCCTACTGCAGCTCTGTACCCTTTGACCAGCATATCCCCATTTCCTCCACCACCCACTCCCTGCCTAGACTCTGACAGTCAATCACACTTCCCCTACCTGCTTCTATTAGTTTGACTATTTTTTTTAAAGATTCTACATGTATGTGAAATTATACTTACTGTTTGGCTTTTTTAAATGACAGATTTCCTTTTGTCTCATGGTCGAATAACAATCTCTCTCTCTCTCTCTTTTTGTCACACACACACACACACACACACACACACACACACACACACTTCTTTTCCCATTCTTTCATCAACAGATACTTGGGTTGTTTCTAAATATTTGCTATTGTGAATAATGTTGCAATGAACACGGTGTACAGAGATTTCTCTGAAATCCTGATTTCATTTCCTTTGGCTCTAAACCCAGAAGTGAGGTTGCTTGGATAATACAGTAGTTACATTTTCAATTTTTTGGATAAATCTCCATATTGTTTTCCATAATGCTGGTTACTTTTTTGCTTTAGTTTGAAATGGTTATCATAAGCACATATTAGAATTGTAACTTTAAAAAGAATAAGACAAAAACTAATGAAACATAAATGTTATTTTAAAGCAAAGTATTACAGAGGAAAATTCATCAGTTACTTAGGGTCTATTTTTTTTCTCCTCTTCTTTCTCTCCTTATTTTTCCTCTTCCATTGTTTTTCTTTCTTTTTCTTTTTTAATTCAGTATGAATTTTTTTTCTTTTGGCACACAAGTACTCTATCATGTTTTTAGCATTCCAACTGGATAAGACAATTGATGATGATAGTAATGGATGGAAACTTAGAGAAAAATTTAGGATAGAGGGTCTCACAAGGACAAACACCGGAGATAGGGGTGGGGATATTGATAAATCTTAAACTAAACCATACTATGGAAATTTCCAGGAATCTAAGGTGGAATCAGAAAAGATTATTAGCCAGAGGTGGAGCAGAGGGGATTATCAATCATAGAAGACCAAACCAACCTGACCCCAATGTAATAAATTCCACAATAATTTAATCAAAGAACATTATAGAAGAACATCCCTTGCCCTGACAAATTGCAGCTCTCTGCCCGTCTGTGTCTATGCAGGCATCTCTCTCTCCCTTCTTTCCCTTAAAAGACTTGGGAAGTGCTGATGAATGGGACCATCTGCTGAATTCTTTCTCAAAGGGACCCAAGAAGCCCATGCACTAAACCCCATCATCTGAGCCCCAGCAATAATGATGGATTTGTGTTTACTGAGAGTTTGCTCTGTGCAAGTACTTCACTATCTCTAAGCCCTTTAGCCCCAACAGACAATCTTTCTCTAAGGTGGGGCCTGGTGAGTAAACATGTCTTCCTCAAGGAGTAGGGGCGTGGAGCTGAGCTGTGCCAAGTGAGTCCAGATTTCTACTGGGCCTTTTTTTTTTTAATTTATGCATACAAGAACTGGGGTGTCGGCCAGGGTAGGGGTGTGTGAGAGGATTCACTAGAGACAGAGTGGGGAGCAGAGCAGACAGATCTACTGAAATACACTGCTGAGGGGAGCAATGGTGAGACAGGAGAGGTCTGCTGTGCCATGTGTGTCAGCTGTCTGGCCGGGGATCAAACCTGTGCTGCAGTGGCTGTGGATAGCTTGAAAGTGCTGAGACTTTAACCCCTGTGCCACCAGGGAGACCCTCTACTGGGCCTTTGGTTTTTTTTTGTTTGTTCGTTTTTTTTGCATACAAGCTGGGGGTGCAGGCCAGAGGTGTGGGGTGGTGAGAGGGTTCACCAGAGACAGGATGGGAAGCAGAACAGGCAGATGGACCAAAATACACTGCTGAAGGAAGCAGCGGGCGGGGCAGAAGAGGTCTGCCATGCCATATGGGAATCTCCCTGGCCTGGCATCGAACTCGCTCTGCAACTGCAGACAGCTCCACAGCGCTGCGCTTAACTGGTTGCGCCACCAGGGAGGCCCTACTTGGCCTTTTTAACTCGCTATGTGGCCTCACATTCTTTTAAGTTTCTCCACAAAACGAAGGTAATACTAGAACCTCTTTCACAGTGTCGTGGTCAGGATCAAGTGAAGTTATATTTATCAGGCAGGTAAGACAGTGTCTGGAATGATTTTAAGGAAAAGGAAACTGAGGGAAGCTTGCAGGGACCCAAGGCCATATCCATGTGCTGGCTCCCGCCTGAGTGTTCGTGGCGGCGTGGTCCTGCCAGTCAGGCCTGTTTGGGGAGCCAGCCCTTCTTTGGCCTCTGAGGCAGAATGGAGAGGTGGCTCTGAGGGAAGTTCCTTCTGGATCCTTCCTGTATTTCTTCAGCTTTTGACCACAGTAGTTGTTTCCTTCATTCAGCAACAGGCAGCCTTGGGAAAACCAGCAGCACAGTCCATGGCACTTGTTGTAAATGAATTTGTGCGAGTCCCTGGGAAGGTCTTGGGGTCATGTGTTTTGTCTTGTTTTGTTTTGGGGGGGGAGTCATTTCCATCTTGGTCTGAGGGATTGCTGCTCCTTCCCTAAAATTGCATCCAGTGGAAGCAGGCCTGGCCAGGATTTCACAGATCAGGCCACCCCTGCCTCTTCTGCCCCCAGTCACCTCCTAGCCAGCCAGTGAAAGATGAGAGGGAGAGACAAGCAAAGGTTGCTTTGAAAAATCACACTTTAAAAAAGATTTTGGGGTCTCCCTGGTGGCGCAGTGGTTAGGTGCTGCGCTGTGGAGCTGTTGGCAGCAGCCCCGCGAGTTCGACGCCCTGCTGGGGAGAATCCCACATGGAGCGGCAGACCTCTCCTGCCTCGCAGCTGCTGCCCTCAGCAGTGTATTTCTGTCGCTCTGCCTGTTCTGCCTGTTCTGCTCCCCACTCTGTCTCTAGTGAACCTTCTCGCCACCCTGTGCCTCTGGCCTGTATCCCAGCTTGTATGCATAAATAAATAAATCTTTAAAAAATAAAGAAAGAATAAAAATAAAAAATATTTAAACTGTTTTCCTTCAAGAAAATTTTAGAAGATGCTCATAAAAAAATGAGCAGATGTGAAATAATTTATTAAGAAAGCTGAGGTTGGGCCTCCCTGGTGGCGCAGTGGTTAAGCTCTGCACTGTGGAGCTATCGGCAGCGGCAGCGCAGGTTCGACTCCCGGCCAGGGAGTTTTCACATGGCGCTGCAGACCTCTCCTGCCTCGTCCGCTGCTCCCCTCAGCAGTGTGTTTCCGTTGATCTTCCTGTTCTGCTTCCCACTCTGTCTCTGGTGAACCCTCTTGCCACCCTATGCCTCTGTCCTGTACCCCAGCTTGTATACATAAATAAATAAAATCTTAAAAAAAAAAAGAAAAGAAAGCTGAGGTCACACAGGGAATGTGGCAAATCCCAGGCTTCCTCTGGGCTGCCCCATACTGCAGTTGCCTCACCACTGGGCGTGGCCATGCTCCCAGCCTGGGGAGAACCTGCCGAGGGCCAATAGTCCAGAGGGCACCTGGTGAGCGAGCAGCTCCCACCCTTACCCAAGGCTTTTCCCACTGTGAACTCTAGGGCTTGGGCTCCTCCCCATGCCTACTTTCTATTTAGCTTTTTGTGTAATTATTTAATTTCTGGGATTTTACCTGTGCAGTGTGTGCGTGTGTATGTATGTGTGTGTGTGCATTAGAGAGAGGGGCCTGACTTCCCCAACAGAAAACGAAGTCTGTAAACCACAAAATCAAAACACCAGCACAAAAAGGCAGCTTTGATAGCAATGCTTATTCTGGTTTTACTTTTGCTTTAAAAGGTAAAACATAAAATGGAAAACTCAAAAGGAAAATACAACTACTTCTGACACCAGGAACTAGCCAAACTCTTTGTTAACGATTTCTTCTCTATGATATATATTTACCCCTCTAGCTGGAGAAGAGACCCCACCTATCAGTGGGCACCCCCCCGTCAGTGGGCACCGCCCCTTAGTGAGTGGCAGGGCTCGGCCTCTCACTCACCCCGTGCCTCTAATGTGGGAAGGAGACAATGGCCAAACTGTGGGAGAGGTCTGCTCCAGGCATGGTTGGAGTGGAGGACTGGCAAGGGGAGGGCTGGCATTTGTTCCTCTGCTGTTGTGGGAAAGGGGTTTGTGAACAGTAAGTTGGCCAGAGATTCCGCCTGAGTTCCTTGACTCAATGGAAAGGTCCCCACAGCAGTGTGCAGGACCTTCTTTTGTCCCCCTTTAAAATGTGTGTAAGACCTGAAATCATAAAATATATAGAAGAAAACATAGGCGTGGGCCTCCCTGGTGGCGCAGCAGTTAAGTGCTGCGCTGTGGAGCTATCGGCAGTGGCTGTGTGAGTTCGACACCCGGCCCGGGAGATTCCCACATGGCACAGCAGACCTCTCCTGCCTCGCCCGCTGGTCCCCTCAGCAGTGTATTTCAGTCAATCTGCCTGTTCTGTTCCCCAGTCTGTCTCTGGGGAGTCCTCTCACCACCCCCACACCTCTGGCCTACTCCCCAGTTCTTGTATGCATAAATAAATCAATCTTTAAAGAATAATTTGACCCTAAGCAGCATAGCTCCAGAACTCACACCCAGAAACCCTGCCCTATTAAACTGGCTCTCAGACCAATTGCTCCAGCATTGATTTTTTTATTTATGTCTTCCTCGAGATGAAAATTCCCAAGAGACAGAGCTTGACTAGTCAAGGATGGGACACAGGCCTACCTAGGGGTGGTTGGCAGGGCCTGATGTTGGGGTTGTAGATCCCATTACAGCCGCACAGAGGGAAACTGGCACTGAGACCCCATAAGCTCATGAGCAGACAAAGCACCTGGTTCCCTGCCCTGGAGGGGGTCGAAGGAGGAAACTGATGGCCTCAGATTTGGATTTGAGGAAGACCACTCTGGCTACCTGGTGGAGGATGCATTAGAGGGTCCAAGAGTGGGGGCCAGGATCCCCCCTCTGGATACTGGGTCAGTTATCCTGCAGCAGCTGCTGATGACTTTAGCTAGGATGGTGCCAGGAGGTATGTGGGGAAGGGGATGGATTTGGAAGATACAGAAGAGATGACTAATATAAAGGAGGAGCAGGGAAGTTCAAGTGGAGAGGAATCAAGAATAACTTTAAAACTTGCACTTGAGCAACTGGGTTGATGGGGTGCCAGAAGGAGCAGGTATGGGGGAGGTGATGTGCCATGCTGAATTCAAGATGCCTGAGGCCACCAAGGTGAGAGGCTCGGGTGGCAGTGAGGTGCTCTGGAGATCCGGAAGGAACTTGGACTCCAGTTTCTGCAGGACTGTCCCAGCTCAGAGAGTGCCTTTTACAGCAAGGGTTAGCAATTTTTCCATAAAGGGCCAGATAATACTTAATGTAGGCTTTGTAGACCATATGGTCTCTGTGAAACTATTCAACTCTGCTATTGAAGCATGAAAACAGTCACAGACAATCCTTGAACAAATGGGTGTGACTGTGTTCTAACAGAACTTTATTTATGGACTCTGAAATTTGAATTTCATAGCACTCTTACATGTGAAGAAATAGTATTCTTCTTTTGATTTTTTTTTAGCTATGTAAAAATGTTAAAAAAAAACCCAAACATTCTTAACTTGCAAGGATCCTATAAAAACAGGAAACAGGTTGAGAATTTGACCCTGGCCTGCAGTTTACTGATCTCTGTTTCGGAGAATTTGAAAAAGTTGACCCATCCTCCAGGAAGACATCATACAGGTTAGTTCATTGTTTCTCAGTAACAGCAGTTATGACAAATATGAAGTCATTCTGTAAAAATTATAAAAATCAAATATTGAACATAAAATAATAAAATGTTATCACCCTTGAAAATACAGTTCTTCAGGGTTAATCTTATCAAGTTTTTTTTTTTATTTTTAAATTTTTTTTTTTTTAAGATTTATTTATTTATACATACAAGCTGGGGTGCAGACCAGAGGTATGGGGCGGTAAGAGGGTCCACCAGAGACAGAGTGGGGAGCAGAACAGGCAGATCAGAAATACACTGCTGAGGGGAGCAGCGGGTGAGGCAGGAGAGGTCTGCCGCACCATGTGGGACTCTCCCCGGCTGGGCGTCGAACTCGCATCGCGAGCTGCCTACAGCTCCACAGCGCAGTGCTCAACCGCTGCGCCACCAGGGAGGCCCTAATCTTATCAAGTTTTAATAAAGATTTATTTTTATTTATTTATGCATGTAAGAACTGGTGTCTAGGCCAGGGGTGTAGAAGGGGTGAGAGGATTCACCAGAGACAAAGTAGGGAGCAGAACAGGCAGATTTACTGAAATACACTGCTGAGGGAGGCAGGAGGCAAGACAGGAGAGGTCTGCTGCACCATGTGGGTGAGCTCCCTGTCTGGGAATTGAATTCATGCTGCAGTGGCTGCCTATAGCTTCATAGTGCTGAGACTTAACCCCTTGCAACACCGGAAGGGCCTCTGAAAATTATTTTTTAAAGATCTCTGTTATAGTACATTACAGTTTTCCTTTTTTTTTTTTTATTCTCATATTCCCAGCTCTTGGGGTTATTTTTGTTGAGATTCGGTTTTCCGAAGTAGTCTATTGAGAATGTAAAATCCTTCCCTAGTCTAGTCATCTGCTAAACAAAATTGCCCAAGATGTTCACGTATAGCTAAATTTGCATTTTGGAAATCAACAAATCTAAAATAATTATGTATTCTACATAGCTTATTCCTGGAGTTGTATATAAAATAATAGAGTAATATATAACATTCCTTGCTTTATTCAACATTATCTTACTCATTGCATCTATACTCTTAATTATTTAGTTTTGCCTTTTATTCCCTAAACAATGTGTAATATTATTTTGTGTCAATGTTTACATTCTGCGTAAATGTTCTGTCATAATTTTATCAAATGTTGTGATGATTCCTGCCAAATAAAGAACATTTCCCATTATTACACTCATTAACTTTCTTGGATGGGCTGAGAGATTTCCTCAGCAAAAAGTGAATCATAAGTATCACATGTTCGACAACAACACCAATTTTCCTCTCATTTTCACATGGATATAACATATTCTTGGAATCAGTTTTCAATTTGGTTGGTGTGCATTTCAGTTTCTTCATGTTTATTATTAGGAATAGGCAGTCAAGGCAGCCAGTCTTTGTGTTCATTCTCATTCTAGTGCTGATTGGATTTTTTTCCCTACCCCCGAAGACTTTACAAGGTAGACAAAAAGTGGAATCCTTTGAACAGAACAAAGAATAACATCACCATTTTTCCACCCTAAAGTACTATTAAGTTACGAAACATTCTACCTCTTTTGTTTTCTGGAAACACGTAATTTCTTACCTGAGATAGATAATTTTAACCAGAGTTATGGGGTTTCAATCCAGTTATGAGGTCAGGTACCCAACAGGAAAAAACTGCATTCGATTTAGTAGATTCTTTATGGTATTTTTCCTCTTCTAGCTTTTCTTGAATTTCATCCGTTATGGAGTGTGGCAGTCCATGGACTTCCCTTCTGCCCCATGGGCAATGTGTTAGAGGTATGTGTTTCCTTTCCTCTGGCCACCCATCTGATTTTCCCCAGGAGTCCATCTAAAGGATGTGTGTTTGAACATTATGGCAATAATTATACTCATCTTTGCAGTCAACACAATTATAATACAGTATTTTTAAAAATTCAAAATAGTGGGCCTCTCTGGTGGTGCAATGGGTTAAGTATCAGCACTTTGAAGCTATCTGCAGACACTGCAGCATGAGTTCCATTCCCCAGCCAGGGAGCTTCCCACATGGCGCAGTAGACCTCTCCTGTCTCACCCACTGCTCCCCTCAGTAGTGTATTTCAGTGGATCCACCTGTTCTGCTCCCCACTCTGTCTCTGGTGAATCCTCTCACCATCCCATACCTCTGGCCTACATCCCAGTTCTTGTATGCATAAATAAATAAAACTATAAAATTCAAAATAGCAAAAAAAATCTACTATTAGAATAGCACTGCCTTAGGTGTGGTGGTGGCATACAGCATACAGACCAAACAGCACCAGAGGCTGTGCCATGAGGGTGATCGGTTGGAGGATGGTGGTTAATGCTATGCCAGGGAACACCAGTCCTAGCTGTGGGGCTTTATTTTTTCTGAATCCCACAACTACTGACAGGAGAGAGTAGAAAGGGAGCTGAGAGGTGGGCCACAGAGAGAGCCTGAAATGACTTCCTGCAAAGGCTACTCTTGATCATCCTACGGAATGGCCTTTCCTCTAACTGAAGAAGTGGGCTCAGCAGGCAACTTTGTCCTTGCTCCAGCTCACTCCCATCTAGGCTTCCTGAAATGCCGTTCCATCTTGGTTCATCTCCACCCCCTGAGAGCTTTTTATTTATTTATTTATTTATAAGATTTTATGTATTTATGCATATAAGCTGAGGTACAGACCAGAGGTGTGGGGCTGCAACAGGGTTCACCAGAGACAGAGTGGGGCACAGAACAGGCAGATTGACTGAAACACACTGCTGAGGGGAACAGCAGGTGAGGCAGGAGAGGTCTGCTGCACCATGTGGGAATCTCCCCCGCCGGGCATTGTGTTGCTGCTGCTGACAGCTCCACAGTGCAGCGCATAGCCACTGTGCCACCGGGGAGGCCTCTGAGAGCATTTTAATTGGTGATTTTTTTCTACCTTCCTTAAGACCGCAATGATGTATCTCTAGATTGTTTCTCTAGTCTTTTTTTCTACATCATTTTGTCAATCATTCATATTTTTATTCATTCAGTAAGTATAGCTGGTCCCATTCTAAAGATGGACCAGTCTGGGCCTCCCTGGTGGTGCCACTGCACCACCAGCCACTGCAGAATTTGGTCCCTGGCCAGGGAGCTGACCCACATGGCACAGCAGACCTCTCCTGTCTCACCCACTGCTCCCCTCAGCAGTATATTTCGTTAGATCTGCCTGTTCTGCTCCCCACTCTGTCTCTGTTAAATCATTTCAACCACCGCACCTCTGGCTTAACACCCAGTTCTTGTATGCATAAATAAATAAATAAAAGAACATTTCTTAAAAAAAAAAAAAGGATCAGTCATAGTCCATGACCTCTGGGCCTAATGGGAGACACAGGTAGGTAGACTTACTATGCTTCAGATTCCATTCTAAAATCTTTACGCAGGTTAACTTTTTTTTTTTTTTAAAGATTTATTTATTTATGCATACAAGCTGGGGTACAGTCCAGAGGCGTGGGGCGGCGAGAGGGTTCACCAGAGACAGAGTGGGGAGCAGAACAGGCAGATAGACGGAAATACACTGCTGAGGGGAGCAGCGGGCAAGGCAGGAGAGGTCTGCCGCGCCATGTGGGAATCTCCCCGGCCGGGCGTTGAACTCGCATCACCGCTGCCGACAGCTCCACAGCGCAGCGCTTAACCGCTGCGCCACCGGGGAGGCCCTAACTTTTTTTTTTTAAGATTTATTTTTACATTACAAGCTGGGGTGCAGGCCAGAGGTGTGGGGCAGTGAGAGGGTTCACCAGAGACAGAGTGGGGAGCAGAACAGGCAGATCGACCGAAATACACTGCTGAGGAGAGCAGCGAGTAAGGCAGGAGAGGTCTGCTGTGCCATGCGGGAGTTTCCCCGGCCGGGCATCGAACTCACGCCACAGGCGCTGACAGCCGCAGACAGCAGCCGCCAACAGCTCCACAGCACTGTGCTTAACCCTTTGCGCCACCAGGGAGGCCCTACACAAGGTTAACTTTTTAAATCTTTGCCACACACTGGCTGGTGGGTTAGAGGGAAAAGTGTGGGTAAAGGAGGTGTGTTGACCTGAGGTTTCCAGAGTGAATGGAAGAAAAAGGGAGAAGTCTAATGTTATTTGTTCTTGGCAAATGGGTGAAGAGTGGTGCCACTCTTATAGACATGGAGATAAACAGAAGGTTTGGGGAAGAGGAGCGAGATGATGCATGAAGGTCTAAACAAGCTGGGTTTTCAATGTTGTGGGATATCCATGTAGAAGAGTCTAATAAACCATTGGTGGCTATGGGTAAGTGTATAGCACCAAATATTAAATGTGAGCATAATCGGTATATAAGTTGTAGCTGGTTGGGTAGAATCACCCAATTTATAAAGAAAAGAGAATCCAGGGTTTAAAACATAGATAACAGCAACATATAAAATACAGCCCACATCTCCTAAGATCCTTTTAGTTGTAACTACCAGGCAACTCAAACGAAATTGACTTAAACAAAAACAAAACAAAAAAAGAATGTTTTGGAGGCCTCCCTGGTGGCGCAATGGGTTAAGGGCAGTGCTGTGGAGCTGTTGGAGGCTGTGGCACCAGTTCGATGCCCGGCCGGGGAGATCCCCACATGGTGTGGCAGACCTCTCCTGCCCGCCCACTGCTCCCCTCAGCAGTGTATTTCAGTTGAGCTGCCTGTTCTGCTCCCCACTCTGTTCCTTATGAACCCCCTTACCACCCCATACCTCTGGCCTGCACCTCAGCCTGTATGCAAAAATAAATAAATCTTAAAAAATTTTTTTAAAAAGTTTAAAAAAAAAAAAGAAAGAATGTTTTGGCTCACAAGGAAGGACTAGTTTTGGGCTATTACTAGATCACAGCCTCAGTGAGTCGGTCACCAGATCTCGACTTTGTTTTTCTCTGGGTTAACCTTCTTCTTAGAAGACAGCGAAGAAAGCAATCAGCAGCTCCATACTGATTTCCTGCCAGTTCCTTAATAGCTCTAACAAAAACTCTAGGATGATGTTCAGTGGTCTATATTGAGTCATTTGACTTTTTCTGAGCCATGATGAGTTGGCCAGGCCTGGGTCATAAGTGTATTCCTGAATTTGGGGTGAGATTGGTGTCCTCTGAACCATGATGGTTGGAAGGATGATTCTCCTTAGGAAATAGAGCTGCTCTTAGCGTTGGAAGGAGAATGGAAGCTTGATATGCAGAAGACACCGATGTCCCTGATATAGATGACTGATATAAACAAAGCAAGGTTTTTTTTTTTTTTAAAAAGGAGTGAATCAAGCATTAGAAAGCATACCCCACAAGAGAGTGATATAACTGGAAGCAAGGAAAGGGAAAGTTTCAAGTAGGGCATAATCATCTGGATCAAATGAGCGGTCAGGAAGAAAGAGGACTGAATCAAAGTTTACTGGATTTAGCACCAAGAGGTTTTAGCTGGAGGGCCTCCCTGGTGGTGCAACAGGTTCAGTCTCAGCGCTATGAAGCTATCTGCAGCCACTGCAGCATGCTCACCAGCCACAGGAGCGTCCCACATGGCCCAGCAGACCTCTCCTGTCTTGCCCACTGTTCCCCTCAGCGTGTACTTCAGTAGATGCACCTGTTCTGTTCCCTACTCTATCTCTGATGAATCCCCACCCTGTCCTACCTCTGTCCTACACCCCAGTTCTTGTATGCATAAATAAATACATCTTAAAAAAAAGTCTCCAAGTGGGTGCCTTATGCTTCCACTGTAGCCTGCCCCCTACCCCTTAGCCTATTCTGACACAACAGCCAGAGCTATTTTTTAGGAACGTAAGTGACAATGTGTAGTCTTATTTTTTCTTTTCTTTAGCACATTTACTCTCTAATGTACTACATAATTTACTTATATGCTTATGATTTGTTTCCTCTGCAGATTCCAAAGGAAGCTCCTTGAGGGCAAGGATCTCGGTTTATTCACTGATGTATCCTGGACCACATGTTTATCTCTCCAACTAGGAGTGAAAGGAGATGTTATTTTCTGGAATAGCTAGTGGAAGCCAAGACTTTATTTTTTCTCTTTTTCAAAGATTTATTTTATTTATTTATGCATACAAGAACTGGGGTGTTCTTGTATGCCGGAAGTATGAGGGGGTGAGAGGATTCACCAGAGACAGTGTGGGGAGCAGAACAGGCAGATCTACTGAAGTACACTGCTGAGGGAAGCAGTGAGCAAGACAGGAGAGGTCTGCTGCACCATGTGGGTCATCTCCCTGGCTAGGGATCAAACTTAGGCCACAGTGCTGGTCATAGCTTGATAGTGCTGAGACTTTAACCCCTGTACCACCAGGGAGGCCCCAAAATATAAATCTTAAAAAAAAGACCAGGAATAGCCCTGATTAAATTTTTTTTAATTTTTTTTTTTATTTATACATACAAGCTGGGGTACAAGCCAGAGCTGTGGGGCAGCGAGAGGGTTCACCAAAGACAGAGCGGGTAGCAGAACAGGCAGATCAGAAATACACTGCTGAGGGGAGCAGCGGGCGAGGCAGGAGAGGTCTGCCGCACCATGTGGGATTCTCCCTGGCTGGGCGTCGAACTCGCGTCGCTGCTGCCGACAGGTCCACAGCGCAGCGCTTAACCGCTGCGCCACTGCGGAGACCCAGCCCTGATTAAATTTTATCATATTTTTTTTTATTATTCAACCTTCAATTTTTTTCCTTTCTGATGAGGAGCTTTGTTTTTTTAATTGAGGTGAGACTGGTTGATAAATTTTTATTTTCTAACTTATGTATATTTGAAAATTTCTACAATAAAAGGATTTTTAAAATACTGATGTTGGTCTTTTAGTTTTACTATAGTACAATAAAATTCCCATATATTCATCACTCTACTTCAGCAAGTCTCAATCACTTCTTCATTTATACCCTCTTCTACATCCCCCACCCCAGATTATTTTGAATCCTCTTCCAGACATTACATCATTTCATCCCAAAAGGGAACTTGTTTTAAATGTTTTGATAACATTGCTGCAAGAGGAGTGTTTTTGTTCTCCAATTAAGTCACTCATGCATTACCATATGATAAAATGGGAGTGGAAGTTCCCCTTAAACACATTTTCAAATTTCTTTCTTTTTTCTTTATTATTTTTTTGAGAACAGTAAAGGTTGATTGTTAATATATCTTGCAAGACAGCAAGACTGGAAAGGTCTATGCCCAAGTTTCTTCTTCTTTTTTTTCTTTTGACAAAAGTTTATAACAAGTGTAATAACACAAATAATAAAATTTTACAAAAAATGTAAAGAAAGATGGCAGTAGGTGCTTTCCTTATAAACAATC
Source organism: Scalopus aquaticus (assembly GCA_004024925.1). NCBI lineage: Eukaryota > Metazoa > Chordata > Mammalia > Eulipotyphla > Talpidae > Scalopus > Scalopus aquaticus. The sequence goes on from PVIJ01015681.1 coordinate 22,553, forward strand.
CAGAAGAAAAGTGTTAACTGAGATACATGAGGCAAGTGGGTTGTGGGAGTGATTGATCTCAGACATATGTGTTGGATACTGGCCTCAAATTTTGCTAAATGCTTATCATAATCACGGAAGATTTTTATGAATTTTCAACTCCTGGACTCAGATTTTGTTATAATGCATATAGATTATTCTTCTTTTACAAAATGACACACATACGCCAACTATAATTTAGCATACAATGTTAGGTTTTCCCAAGTACTATCTATACCAAATAGTAGGGAATGGGTCAACTAAAACAATACTGGCTCCTGGGTCAAATTAAAGGGAGACTTGAAAGTTTCATCACTTCCATGGTAGCAACTTTATCCCTGTAATGACTATGATAGCAGTCATTGGAAATTCTGAGAGTGCTGGCCATGTTTTGATAGTGACACCAGATATATCCTTCCAGTTGATGACCATGAGCCAGCAATGTAGGGGCACTGACAAAGTTAATGGTTTCAAGAATGTCTCATCCAAATGTGTGATCAAATGGAGAAATATTCTACTTTATTTTTTAAGCCTATACATTAGCAAATAGAGCGCTAAATGTGTGTGTGTGTGTGTGTGTGTGTGTGTGTATTTTTATTTTTTTGCTTAGAAGAACTGGGGTGTAGGCCAGAGGTGTGGGGGCAGGTGTGTGAGAGGATTCACCAGAGACAGAGTGGGGAGCAGAACAGGTGGATTTACTGAAATATACTGCTGAGGGGAGCAGTGGGCAAGAGAGTAGAGGTCTGCTGCACCATACGTGGGTTAGTTCCCTGGCAGGGCATCGAATTCAAGATCTCAGGCCAGAGCAGTAATAGCTCTGAGACTTAAACCCAAGGTCCCAGGAGGCCCTTCACTGAAATTTTTGTAAGCCCTGATTTGACCCCATGTCTTTTGAGAATAGGTGAAAGGAGAATCACCACCCCTTAAACCCTGACCCACATACTGGCCTTAATTTTCCTGAGATTTCTTGCTTAGATTTCAGTTTCTTGGATCTGTGGCTTTATTTTTTCATTAGTTTTGGAAAATTAGCCCTTTCAGATATTTCTTCTGTTTCATTCTCTGCTTATTGACTTCCAGTTTTCCAACTACCTGTATGTTGAACTGTGTCATTCTACTCCATAACTCTTTTCCTTTCTTTCTTTTTAATCATTTTGCCTCTTTATGTTTCACTTTGGATATTTTCTTCCAACCTCTAAACTTACAAGTTTTCCCTCCAGCAGTATTTAATCTGCTGTTAAATCTAATCCATTGGCATTCATTTCTATTGTTACATTTTTCAATTAAAGAATTTCCATTTGGTTATTTTGCATACTTTCTACTTTTCTATCAAAAATATTGTAGTTATCTTGTTGAACATGATAAATAAGTTGATGATTATAACATCTAGGGGTTCTTTTGGTCTTTTTCTATTGTCTTTTGTGTTTCTTTTTCAAAAGATTTTATTTATTTATGCATACAAGCTGGAGTACAGGCCAGAGACGTGGGGCGGCGAGAGGGTTCACCAGAGACAGAGTGGGGAGTAGAACAGGCAGATCGATGGAAATACACTGCTGAGGGGAGCAGTAGGCCAGACAGGGGAGGTCTGCATCACCATGTGGGAATCTCCCTGGGCCGAGAGTCGAACTTGCATTGCTGCTGCTGCTGACAGCTTTACAGCTCCATGGCACAGTGCTTAACCGCTGCGCCAACAGGGAGGCCCTCAGTTGTCTTTAGTTTTTGCTGTTTTTGGTTCATGTTATTTTGTCTTCTGGTATGGGTGATTATTTTTGTTTGTGGACTGAGTACTGTATTTGCATAATTATTCATAAGGCTAAGTTGAGGCCTAGCACGATGATCTCTTTAACCAGAAAGGATTCATTTTGTTTTCTGCCAGCTACTCAAAGGGACTAGCTCTCTGGGATTAATTTACCATGATTTAAGAGTTTAAGATGGTTTGGGGCCTCCCTGGTGGCGTAGAGGTTGAGCACTGCAGTGTGGAGCTGTCAGCAGCAGCGACGAGAGTTCGATGCCCAGCCGGGGAGAATCCCACATGGTGCGGCAGACCTCTCCTGCCTCGCCCGCTGCTCCCCTCAGCAGTGTATTTCTGATCTGCCTGTTCTGCTCCCCATTCTGTCTCTGGTGAACCCTCTCGCCAGCCCATGCCTCTGGCCTGTACCCCAGCTTGTATGTATAAATAAATAAATCTTTAAAAAAAAAGAATTTAAGATGGTTTGAAGCTGAGTTTGATCTCTGAAAGGGTGTGTCTACTCTATTCACCGTTTTTTTTTTTTTTAAGATTTATTTATTTATGCATGCAAGAACTGGGGTGTGGGGTGGTGAGAGGATTCACCAGGGACAGAGTGGGAAGCAGAAAAAGCAGATCTACTGAAGTACACTGCTGAGGGGAGCAGTGAGTGAGACAGGAGAGGGAAGCTCCCTGTAGATAGCTTCATAGTGCTGACACTTAAGCTGTTGTACCACCAGGGAGGCCCTATTCACCTTTTTAGCCCAATACAGTTCTTTGCGATCTCAATCCACAACGGTCCTTGTTTATTAGGTGCTTTCTCTCTTTGCAGGTTCTGCATGCCAGTCTCCCTTCCTCTAACTAGTTTATTGAAAACATCGTCCAGCTTCTTAGTTACCTCTCAGGAAATGCTCCCCCTGGAAAAATAGTCCTAAGTGTGGGGCATACATCCCCTTACTTCCCTCCTTTCCTATATTATGGTTTAGCATTTCTTTACTAAGTTAAGTTTCCAATGAATTCTGAAAGAGATTTTAGATTTTTCCAGTTTTGCTGGTTTTCTTCAATGGAAGAGTTGGTGAGAACTACCTGGTCACCAGTGCTGAATGCCCCTCCCTTACTAACGCCTTCCTGTGGGAAAAGTACTCCATAACCAAGATGTGCTAAGAAGTAAAATGACAATGGAAATGCTAACAGTGTAACTATTACCCAAGCACCAGAACAATGAATAGAGGTGGCACCCAAGGGAGAATCTACAAATAAAAACAAAAACAAAAGCAAGTGCAGCACAGTTAAAAACAAACACAAATGGAAGATGATAATAAAATATCTTCCCCCCAAATTGGAAGAATCCCATTTGTTCAAGATTGCTTTACTTTCCATTTACGAATGCCATGTAACAGTAAAATTTACTAGCCAATAGCAACTGACTGTAAAAAAGAATGAAAGTCTGTGGAATGGAATAGAATTTGTTCATTTACAGGTTTATTCTTAGCTGTCAGCATGGCTAGGTTGGTTGACTGGCCAGTGAGCCTTGGATAATATTTTGAGAACCACTACTGTATGCAAGAAGAGATAACATTAGACATTCTTGAACTAAGACTTTCTTGAATGGCCCTCACTAAATACTTCTGTCTTGAGATCACTGTCTTTCTCTGATTAGGTTACAATGGATGGATAGGGCTTTCTCCTGATTAGATGAAAATATCCTTTATAAATCTGCCCTAATCCTCTCACTACAAGGTAGTTTGATTAGAGTTTTGGTTTCTGAAAACACCCAAAAGTTGTTTATATTATCTATTTTGTATAGGTTTAGTCAGTTAAACTGTGAAGATTTCCAAATTATAGGGATGATTTTTGGCATCCTTCTCATCAGACAGCTTTTAAGCAAATAGTCTTAGACAATATGTATGGGTAAATGCTAATCTGATTTCTTAACCTCTCCAACTCTTAGTTTTTTCATTTTAAAATGGGAATAATAATTTTGTTCATGGTATAGGTATGTGGGGAGTTTCATATAAAATAATGAAGATAAAACTTAGCACAGGGCATGGCACAGAGATGAGCATTTGATAACAGGATTTCTTATGAGTTTGTTGGAGGCAAAGCTCTGATAGGGTTATTCTGGGATTGGGCAAGGGGATCGGGTCCCTTGAGAGCATTTCCTTACAGGATACTAGGGATTGGTGACAAGTATTCCCCTGGGGTTGCAGCATTTGACTGGGAGGGGCTTAAGTGAGGTATGCTACCACTGGCTGTGGCAAAATTGACATTAAAACTTCTATGCTTGGACCTTCCTGGTGGCATAGCAGGTTAAGTGCAGCACGATGAAGCTATCCAGAGCCACTGCAGCACGAGCTGGATATCCGGCCAGGGAGATTCCCACATTGCACAGCAGACCTCTCCTGCCTCGTCCTCAGCAGTGTATTTCAGTTGATTTGCCTGTTCTGCTCCCCGCTCTGTCTCTCGTGAATCCTCTCACCTCCTCCCCCGCCACCACCTCTGGCCTACACGCCAGCTTGTATGCATAAATAAATAAATCTTTTAAAAAACAAACAAAAAATCTCCAAAAAACCTCTTAACTAAGGAGTTAGTCATAGTGGCAGTGAAATCTGTGGAGTAAAATTCTAGAACACAGAGCCCTATGAGATCTGGAAACTGTAACTTTCTCATGTCTGCTGTGTTTCCTCTTACATGTGTTCTTGCCCATCATGGCTACGCAGCACTTTCCGGTGTTCTGGTCTCACTGGGCAAAATGCTTTATATGCAGGGCTCGATGCCTTATTTCATTTAATGCTGTTATAAAGTCATACACCATTGGAGAAAATGGAGGCTCAGAGAAATAAGTAATTTCTGGTGTGGCCTAAGAACTGGATCTCTGGATACAACGTATCACTTTTAGGGTTGTTGAATTTGAGAGTTGATACTCTAAATGGCTGTTGAATTCATTCATTTAATGAACAGTTACAGCATGTCCTGCACTGTATGGGCTTCTGGGGTTTTAGAAATGCATACAAGATCACAGCTACAATAAAACAGCTACATCGATTGAGTGTTAATTCCCCGTCAGGAACTTTGTATATGTTAGCTTATTTAACACATGTAACTATCCTGTGAAAAGAGTGTTACTGTCTTTATTTTTCAGAGGAAGGAGCTGAGACTAGGACTTACAAAGATCATACAGCCAGGAAAGAGCAGAGCTCAGGACCTTTAACTTCCAAGCCTCATGTTCTTTTTCAGAAATGAAAATCTAACTTTTTCATTTTTAAAATAAAAGAAGACATTCTTTAGAATTGAAGAGTTGAAGCAATAGGCTTGCTGGTTTTCTCACAAAACTTGCCAAAACTAGGTGTTAATCATCATTAATATTTTGGTCAGTAATTAATAGATGAAAAGAATATTTCAAAGTTGCTCTTCCTTTGTTTTCTCATTTTGTACAGCTTTATTGACATATAGTTCATATACCATAAAATTCACTCATTTATACAGTTCAATGGTTTTTCAGAGTTGTGCAATCATTTTTACAATCTAATTTTAAAACTTTTCAACACTTCCCCCCAAAAAAACCCCATGCTCTAGAGCAGCCCTCATTCCTCCGGCTTCCACCCCTGAGCCCCAGATAGTTATCTTTTATGTGTTTATTGGTCATTAGTGATTTTATGTGTCTATTTTGGACTACTTTTTTTTTTAAAGCATAGAACAGATTTCTTTACTTACGATCAAATTGGGCAACATAATTAAATAAATAAAAGCTGCAGCCAAGCCTGTGAATTTTTAACCCTTAACTCTCATTCAAAAAGTCATACCTGGAAGGGAAGTGAGGCCAGGGGAGGATGAGGAGACGCTGCCCCTGATGGGGGGGGGAGGAGGAGGAAGCGAACCTCGCTCACCTCTCCTGCCCTAGCACCCACACCCACAACCGTCCATGAGAAATTTAGGAAAGAGAAAAAATGAAGTGCAAATCAAAAAGTGAAAAAATTATTAGTGTCTGAACCACTCAAAGGAATAAAAATTTAAACACAGGTATAATGGTATAACTGTCTATACAATCACTAATAAACACAGGTAAAGATAAATGTTAAAAAAAAAAAAGCCACAGGCTAGTTTCTTCCCCTGCCTTGACCACAGCCCTGAAATCGAAAGGTGAAAAGACATCCTCAGGCTTCCTGGAATGAATGGGCTTCTGGAACTGAAGCACTGACGGCCTCCATGCGCAGGCTAGGAGGGGCAGTACTCCAGTCTGGGCTCAGGAGCAGTCAGGCTTCAAAGCCCTTGCCACTGCAGGGGAGATATAGACAAGGCTGGAAGGAAGGTGTCTTGAGTCTGCCCTGGGAGTTGGTGGGGGATTAGGGGGACAGTGAGGCAACAACTTTTCCATTCCTGCAGCTCTCCTAGGCTTTTGCACTCCTTCCTCAAAAAAATGTTTTTATACCAAATTGAGATTTTAAAAGAAATAATATGTAGAACTGTTGAGGAAAGGGAGCAGAAACCATGAAGAATGGCTGTTTTCCCAAGCACAGTGAGGAGCGCTAAGGAGTCCCCGCATGGAATTTTTAAGTTGAATAGTGAAATTCAGTATTTATCATGACGCTTAACTATTTGTCTACTGTGCAAATCATAAAATTTTTAGCAATTCTTTCATTTGTTCTATATTTTGAGTGGCATATTTATTATACAGATACTGATATTTCTTTTAATCTTCAAAAAATCTACTGGGCCTCTCTGATGGTGTAACGGGTTAAGTTAGCACTGTGGAGCTGTTGGCAGCTGCACTGTGAGTTTGATGCCCGGTGGGGGAGATTCCCACAAGGCACAGAACACCTCTCCTGCCTTCAATGTGCCCCTCAGCAGTGTATTTTGGTCGATCTTCCTGTTCTGCTCCCCACTCTGTCTCTGGTGAACCCTCTCACAGCCCCACACCTCTGGCCTCCACCCCAGCTTGTATGCATAAATAAATAGAAAAAAATCTTAAAAAAAATCTACTGATACATGCTTATAAACATGCTTATAAATTCCTCTAAGGCCCATTTCCTTTTGGTCTTTTATAGTATTGTGATTTGTCTAAATTTTTGTTTTTCTTGGGCTTAATTTCTGATAGAACGTATCTTATCAAAAGCTACTGATTTGAAAAGTTATTCTATTCACATGGCCACATTTCTATTAATTTTCAAAAGTGGACAGAATGGCAACATCTAATTATTGCTTACAACCAGGGTGGACTTCAAGCTTTTGGTTTAAGGTTCTGCTAATACTGTCTTGAAATTTGTAACACTTTGGATCAAGGGGTCCCGCGCTTATATCTTGCGCTGTACTCAGCAAATCTGTAGCGGTCCTGCTTACAAGTCCCAGGCACCGTGTACTAAACACTTTATGTTAATCCTACGGCGAATCTGTTTGGTGGTTGTTCTCATTTTCCTCTTCATTCTGCAAATGGGGCAATGGAGGCAGGAACATTAAACAAGGCCACAGGGCCAGAAAGCTTCAGCAAAGAGTTTTGAACTCAGCACCTGTTACCCCAGAGGCATCCGAGTAAGGGTCACTCAATACTGTAGGCTGTTCCAAGCTGGGGTTAAACTGGGAGGGCGAGAGTGGGCTGGGAGGTGCCCCGTCTATGGTCCCTAAACATCTCTTTGGAGTCACTGCCCCAGCCCGGCGCTCCCAACTGGGTGCCGAGCGCCACTGGGTGCCGCGCGCATCGCGGGCGCTCCACTGCCGGCTCGCGGGACTCCGCTTTCTGTCTGCGGCGGCGAGCACTCGCTTAGCGGGCGCGCACTCGTGCGCGCAGCAGTTGTGTAGCCTGTGAGTTTCCCAAGTTCACACAGGCCCTGGGTTGGCATGGCAACCAGGCAACCTGTTCCAGAGCCGCCTGCTTTCTCTGCACATGCTGCTGCCACCGCCGGGGCCGGGGCCAGAGCCTATCCCATGATGCACCGCGCCAGCCTAGTCCCCAGTGGGCCGCCATGTTGTTGGAGTGAAAGGTAAGGGGGAGCGAGAGCGCCGGGGAGAGAAGATCGGGGCGCTGAAATCCATCTTCATCCAACCGCTCCGCCCGTGAGTATCCGCACCCCGCTGCCCCCAAACGCTGCTCCGGACCCCTAGCGAACAGATTGTCCCTTTGTATTGGTGTTTGAGAGTGGTTGGGGGGGTGAGAAGGGCTTTGGAAAAGCCGCCGGGGCCCTAGCTGAGGCTTCTCACTCGCTGTTCTCGTACATGTTTTGGAGTCAGCAGCAAGGCCCCTATTGTTATCAAAGGAGGGGGGGTGGGGAGCGGGGTTGAAACGAGGAAAATGCCGGGGTTTTAGGCCCGGGCTCAGGGCATGGACATGCCTGTACATTTCTGCTCGGCCCTGTTGGAGCCCCCGAAGATTGATGTTGCCATTCGGGTTGCTTTTTTCATGGATTTGCGAAGCCCCGAGTCTTCTGTGGCCATGAAGTGTAATTTTGAGCCTTTCTGGATTTCTTCGACTTCTTGAGCTTCCGTGGCAGCGCCGAAGGAGGAGGAACAATAAATCGCTTTAGAAGCAGCAGTGGCCCTTGTCTGCAGCCGAACCCACTGTGGGGGAACTTTGGGAACCTTTAATGTGGAGAAGTGGCGATCAGGAAGTTTCAGATCGCTTTTAGGCTCCTGGGTGCTTGCGGCCTTTTGTTTCCGAGAGAGCTTGTGTTTTGGGGTTCTTGCTCTTTGAGCCTCCTTATGTAGGTGTGTGTCTGTCTTAACTAAAGAGGGGTTCACTCCTTGGTAGTAGGAAACCAGATACACAATACTAAGTAGTTTTAGTATCACAAACGTTCTTGATAAACATCATTTGTTATACTTGTCGGTACCACTCCCACGTCAAATGGGGAACATGCTCCTGTAACTCCCCCTTTCAGTACATTTCCCCTCCCTCTAAAAGATCCCCTCCCCCCTTTACGGTACCAGGGAAGATTTTTATCATCCTCATAACTTGAGGTATTGGTACTTTTCATTGTCTAGTAAAGAAAACACTTCTTAGCTGTCGATCTCAATTCGTTCACTTCCTACTCTTGCTGGGATTAATGATAGTTTATAAGGCTTTATTATTGTTTTTGTTCTGTCCTAAAGTCAGCTACTTATGAAACATTGGGTTTGTAGCTTTAGCTTTTTTGTTTTATTTTATGAAAACACCTGAAAACTGAACAAGAAAGCTTCCTAGGTGTGTTTCTCCCGACGTTGTTTCAGTAAGCAAAATAAATATTTTGACCCACTGCTAATTTTTTAACTTTATAAAAGCACTCCTGGGGGCTGTTGATTCTCTATTTGGATCTTTGGGAAATATACACTGGGTTCTGAACTTTGAGTTAGTATTTTGCCTTAGCCACAATTGAATTAATTTTGTCCAAGGCCACAGCTCTTGAAGTTGGGTTTGAAGTTTAGTTTGGGTTTGAGATAAGCTGCTTTAAAATTTATGACCACATAATTTTTTTTCAGTGTGGTAAAATTAAACACCTTTTAAACGTAAGCCTTTTAGTAAGAAGTGAGCCATGGAGATGGATTAAACCGTATTCCTTTGTTTGAAATGAAATCTATTAGTGATTAAAAAAAAACCCTTGATGTAAGCAGTTTGAAAACTGGAAGAGTAACTAGAATCCACTTATTTCTAGTTTAAAATACTTATTTTTATAATGTGCCATTTATGAAAAAGTCACATTTCAAATGCTACACATAAATTTTAGTGAGCATTGCAAGTTCTTTAAAAGGCATCAGCAATTTAGATGTTTTCTAATATTTGGGTGACTTATTAATTTTTGTGCTGTAGTTGCCAAGATATTACAAAACTACCTGAGACACGTTAATTGCTCAGGTATTTGCTCACTTTCAAACTCACTCTTCTGCCAGGTTTTCTCTTGTTGGAGAAACAGCCTTGCCTCTTTAGGTAAAAAAGCAGGAAGTCTCAGGGCTTACAGATAGCTTTACAAAAGCCAATTGTTTTGGTTGAACTTTTTTTTTTTTTTTAGGAATCTCCCTGCCCCTCCCCCACTCCCAGTTAGAATGAAGTTGTGTTTCAATGGTAAACACCTTTTTCATATGGAGATTATTTGTTAGATAGGTATTTTGGCAAATCTTTTATTTCAGAAAAGATTGTGTTTGATACTTTAGGAAACCCCTTTGGGACTAACTGGTGGTAACTGAATTTTTTGAGTCTTAGCGTGGTGACATTAAACTTACTCCCAAACTTTTACATCTTTTGTTTCTTTTGATTAAAAAACTTAAGAAGAATAAAGGATTTCTTCCCTTTTCTAGGTGATAGAGGATTGCTAGTTCAGTGGTGAAACTTGGGATTTGGAATTTCCTGCTTGCTCTAGAACTATGACTTATATTGACAATCCCTTGTAGAGGAAAGTGGGATTGTCTAGTATTGGTGATAAAGAGGGCAATGAGTTCTTTGAAAATCACATGAGATTGGCATTAAGTTGGTTAGCACTTTGCAAAGACTGATGGTAAACACAGCTATGACTTTCTGATTTAGGTACATAAGTATAAACACTAGAAAGCAGACACTGAAGTCTAGAAAGTTATAGACTAACCCACTATACTAGCAAGGTTCTGATGGACTGGAATTGTTAACAGACTAGCATTTCCAAATTAGGCTTTGAACAAATTCTTCATTTATGTTCCTACTCTGACTTGAAAATGTGAATTAGCTGTGAGAAGAAGATGCTTCTTTATCAGGAGATGTAAATATTCTACAAAGAGAAATGGTCTAGTAGAGTTTTCTTTTTGAGGTGATACAGTAGGGCTAGGGACAAAAAATAGGCATGAAATTAGACTTTAATGGCTGTAGACAGGTGTGTTCTAATTGGTAAGTGCTTAGTTACTTTGTAGCAATTTTTTAACTCTCCCACATGCTGGCAAGTGTTGTTGATACACAAAGGAGGTTTTTGATTTAAGCACCTAATGTAGTGATGTTTCATGGTAACATTTTGAAAATTCTTTATTGATCTTCCAGAGAAGAGTAGCAGATGCAAGTGTCTCCAGTGTTGATTTACTGGGGAGAGTAGCAAGGGGTTGGTAGAACTATGTTTGGGTGCAAAACAGATTTTGCTTGAAATAAGCTATTTTGTTAATTACTACTGGGCTAAATATGCCTTGGTCATATGTAGCATTTCTGTACCTTAGCATTTCATCTGTGAAGTAGGGATAATAATCCTGCCTTTTAGTGCTTCTGTGATGAGTAGATAATGTCTGCAGTATATTTGCCACACAATCATCCTGTTGAGGCATCTTTTTTTTTTTCAAGCAGTAAGACTTTTCCACCAATGAAGTGTTTGAATTTCATTTCTTAGCCTGTTGATTGGAGTTGAAGCTAACATAGTAATGATGCTACTGCAATTATTAATTGTAAATTATCAGTAAAAATTCTGAATTTTTTCCTTCCATCAGTAGCAGATTAGAAGGTTCAGGCTGAGAACATTTCTGTTGCTGTTTTTGGTCAAGAGCCCTTATTTCTTCAAGGAGCACATTATGAATATGTTGTACTTTTTAAAGAGTCCTTTGAAGTTTTAGATGATCTATGAGTTATTGCTGATTTTGAATGAGACTTGAATTTTTGTCTGTTTATTGTCATTTGTTCCAGCTGTAAAATGATATTTTATAAAGCTCTTCAGAAGTATTTGCTAGAGTTGACTTTAAGGTGTAAGTAAGTTGGGTAGCGGAACTATTGATTGAAGTCTAATTCTGTTAATATATTGTTACCACATAGTTTCCCTGAAGTTGCCTTAAGAATGGAAGTTTCAGTTTAGAAAATTGTGTATTTATTATAAAACATTTAGCTATTTCATAGAAACTGGTTGTAGTAAATGATGTATTGCAAAAGACAGCTTTTAATCTTGGTATATATCAAATTATGTTTAAAATAATTTAAATTTTAAATAGTTGTAACCTGTTTGTCCTTAGGTGTTGGTGGAATGAGCGTTGCATGTGTCTTGAAGAGAAAAGCAGTGCTTTGGCAGGACTCTTTCAGCCCCCACCTGAAACATCACCCTCAAGAACCAGCTAATCCCAACATGCCTGTTGTTTTGACATCTGGAACAGGGTCGCAAGCGCAGCCACAACCAGCTGCAAATCAGGCTCTTGCAGCTGGGACACACTCCAGCCCTGTCCCAGGATCCATAGGAGTTGCAGGCCGTTCCCAGGACGACGCAATGGTGGACTACTTCTTTCAGAGGCAGCATGGTGAGCAGCTTGGGGGAGGAGGAAGTGGTGGAGGCGGCTATAATAATAGCAAACATCGATGGCCTACTGGGGATAACATTCATGCAGAACATCAGGTAAAAAAAAGTTCACTATTTCAGCTTTGAAACTCTTTATAATTGCTGTCCACTTAGGATTTCTGTTCTCAGTGAATGTTTTTAAAAACCTAATTTTTTAATTTCATTTGGTCTAAAATCAGTCATTTGTTTTATAGGATGATTGTTGCAATATCATTGAGTCATTTATCATTCTGGCACTAAGTATTGAATGACCATTTAAAAAAAATTAAGATTGTTTTAATGTGCTGATTGCATTTCTGGTATACATTTTTTTTCTTTAACAACGAATACTTTCTCCCTTTTGACGTAATCTTTTAAGAACTATTTGGGCTGTTTATAGGTCAATACATATTTTAGAGTCTTTCCTTTTGGGTGTGGTAACTTTTGTTTTTAAAATGATATACTTGAGTGTAGTAGGATTTTGATAACAAATCAGTTCAAATGAAATTTATTTGAAATGGAATTGATATATCTTAATGTTTTGTGGCAAAGGAGTGGTTGTGGCTGCCTTTATTCTCATGTTCATTTGTTTAATTTGGCTAATTTTAATAGATCTCCCACAACAAAATCATAGCTGGGATGATAGCGTATTTTACTGAAAATAGAATTTATCCTGATTTCTGTTTCCTAATTTCCTGATGGTAATGAAAGGCTCAGAAAGGTTTTTTGAAATTGGGTATGCACTGAATTTGTAAAGCTTCATTTTACATTGCTACTGTCTGACTATTAACTAGAAAAAACTGGTCATCTTTCGTTAAGACTTCTAGTGCTTCTGTTCTTCTGGTTTGGACACAAGGTTATTAAGTTTGGCAGTGTGCATGTTGAGTTTGAGATATTAGTAGCTGTGTATGTAGAGAGACACCAAGGTAGGAGAGGGTTGATTTAGTTAGTATCTGTAGAGAGCAAAAGGGGATGCCTTATTTGGCCAGTAAACTTTGTTTAAGAA
>PVIJ01015682.1:0-35505 GCA_004024925.1 Scalopus aquaticus
GGAAGGAAAAGCGCACAAAATGGAATAGAAAAGAGCACAAGGGACCATGGAGATGGATCACGGGTGAATGGGTGGTGGGCTACCCAAGGGGAATAAAAAATGTAAAAGACATAAATAACAATAAAAATATATATTTAAAAAAAAAAAGAAATTGTCTTTCTGCAAGACAGTGTAGCAGTATATTTCCATCCCAATCACAAATTCCACAAATCTCTGACTACAAGTAAAATGCAATCTACACTCTTAGGAGGAATTAACCTTGGTGCTAATATAATCCAAATACAGCTATTAAATAAAAGATTTGAGAACATCAAATATGTTAAGTCAATTTCTGTTACTTTAAATTTAAATTTCTGAAATTAATTTCCACTTAATAAAGGATTTGGACATCTCCTATATACAAAAGGCCTTAATAATTTCCTAAATAGTTATAGGTAGCTAACAATAAAACAGCACTACCATGAAAGAGGCTTTATGACCTGCCAGGGAGTATGTGGACTCCACAAATCCATTTTTGAAGCTATGAATATCCTGTTTTATACATCCATTTCCTGGAGGAAAAAATATCTAAAACACTACCTATTGCCTAAACTAGACAAGAACATTACTGTTGTTCTATTAATAATACCAACCCAAATACATGGTTTTACTTATTTCTGAAAAAAATTAAGATGCCCGCCTACTAAGGGACATGTAAAAGAGCTAGGTGATTTTTTTTGTTAACCTGATCTCTCTTCTCCTGACTTATTAACCAGGCTCAAAACACCATGGTAGGGCCTCCCCGGTGGCGCAGCGGGTTGTGGCACAGCGCTGTGCTGCTGTAGGCAGCGGCGACGCATGTTCAACGCCAGTCTGGGGAGATTCCCAAACGGCGCGGCAGACCTCTCCTGCCTCGCCCACTGCTCCCCTCAGCAGTATATTTCTGTTGATCTGCCTGTTTTGCTCCCCACTCTGTCTCTGGTGAATCCTCTCACCGCCCCACACCTATGGCCTGCACTCCAGCTTGTATGCATAAAATAAAATCTTTTTTAAAAAAAAGTATTTAAAAAAAAAACAACACTATGATAAACTAAATTCAGCTTACTCTCTAAGGTCCATCAGTTACCTAGTCCTGAAAACTACATAATGGAAACCATAACACTGGTCAACAGTGAAATCATTACTGACTTAAAAAGGTCCTAATCTGTAGTATCTCGGTGTGCTGAACATGAATATAACACTGAAAATATTTTATTAGCTCTCATTTTGAAGATATTTCATATAATTATGTTTTACCTTGTAAATTTATCCAGTAGGACTGCAACAACATCCTAACTCAGCCTAGAATGATGTCATATTGAAAAAAAAAAAAAGAATGATGTCATATTGCATTGCATTGCATAATACCATCATGCACACATCATCCAGAGTTGATTGCATCACTTTCTGAGGCAATGCAATACTACTGCCAGGCGGCTGCTGAACTAAGCTGACGTCAGCAGTGCACTACAGAAAGCCCTGTCAGAAAGGTTGAGCATTGAAAATATTTCAGACTTTGTGTGAGACAGTTTAAGCTACTGTTCCATAGAACTGTTATTATTTTATCCATTTAGGCACAATACAGAACAGTAATGCCTCGAAAGTGCATTAATAGCGTGGACAATTTCTGCTGACCATCAATGCCGTTTGCAGTCCCCATGGTGTGGAGAGGGCCAAGCAACCACGTAAAAGATTTTTATTTCTGCTTGGTTCCTCCTCTTTCCGGCGGAATAACGAAGTAAAAGAAGTTGAGAATAGTCTACCCAAACATTCCGTCTGCATTGAGATGACCGGTTCAAAAACCTGTTGCAGGGTGATGCGAAACAAGCATGGAATGCTTTTTGCCGAGTGTCTACAAACTTTCTTGGGAATGTTAGGGCAGAAAACTACAAGGAACTAGTAGAAGACATGCTGATGCAGTATCAGAAACTTGGCTGCAATGTGTCTCTAAAGATCCACATCTGGATTTCTTCCCTGAAAACTGTGGCATAGTTAGTGATGAACATGGCAAACGTTTTCATCAAGATATCGCATCAATGGAACAAAGATACCAGGGAAAATGGTCAACTACAATGCTGGCTGACTAGAGATGCTCCTGGACAGCTGTACAAGAGACAGGCGAAGAAATCTAAGAAGTAGTCTATGACTTGATTTTTTACAGGTATTAACCATACGCCTATTACTGTTGACATACCATTTTGTGATGTAAACATCAATTTATTGCAGATTACAAAAAAGAAAAAACTAGAGCCAAAATTAGAATTTGACTGTCATATTCGTGTTGAGCACATACAAATTGATAGGAAATGACTAATTTTATTTCAGTAACATGACTTTTGTAAAAATTTGTTGACCAGTGATTGGCATGCATTTCATGATATAAACATCAATTTATTGCAGATTACAAAGAAAACTAGAGCCAAAATTAGAATTTGACTGTCATATTTGTGTTGAGCACATACAAATTGATAGGAAATGACTAATTTTATTTCAGTTATATGACTTTTGTAACCAGTATAATCAGAACACTTCTTTCACTCATTTAAGCTCTCAAATCATCTTCCTGAACTCTCTCTCTTTCTGTATGTATATATGTATATATGTGTACACACACACACACATATGGAGTGTGTGTGTGTGCATGTGTGTACAGTATATTCTAATATATTGTAGGCTCTTAAAGCCCAGATTAGATCACTCACACTGTCCCTTGAACATAGCTATTGCTTTCAAACCCTGCTTTGCTATGAAATATTCATTCCACCTGGAAGATGGTGCCTTTACATTTCCACACATCAATATCCAATGTGTTCTTCAAGGTTTATTTTCAGTTATCCAGAACTTGCAAATATTACCATAACCCTTTCCCTAGCCCATAGGAGACATCGTTAACTGAAGTCAGACTTCTTCTCAAAATCCTTCTCAATTTCATGGTCCTAGGCAATCTTTACTAATCCATCCACACTGACATACAAAATGAAATTTATCTGCCTTTGTTGTAGCAATCTAATGTAATTGCCCTCTTCTCTCCTACCTCCAAAGTTCTTTGCACTCACTACATAACTTTTCACCTCTACTTTCTACTAAGAATCATTTACTTAATTGTCTAATCTCTCTTTCCTACTATATTTTAATCTGCTCAATGGTAGTAATTATGTCTTATTTGTCTTCATATCCCCTGCAGTCTTACACTAAGTAAGGCATTCAAACAGTTGCTGAGAATATTTTTTTATTATCTCATCACTCAAAACGGCTAAATATTTGAAAGTTTTTACTTTAATTAAAACAATTAAGTTCTTGAAGGACTAATTAGCCCAAGTCTATTTCATCAATTTTAGCTGAACATTCCTTCTTGAATTTAATAAGCTGTCTGATATCACACAATAACAACAGAGTCAAAGGATAAAACAAGATAAGCTGAGAGAGCTGAACCCATTTTGAGATTCTAATATCCAGCTTTGGAGGTTAATAAATTAAACAACCATATTTTTTGGAAATATTGAAAGAAATATGTTATTTTTGACAACAGAGAACTAAAGGATTCTGAACATTAAAATAGACAGCTTATGAGAGAAACTGTTTAAAAGATGGAGAAATAAGGAAAAGGAAAAGTTACATACCATGCAAGGTATCAATAAAATTAAGCAAATAGTCTGGTAAAACAACAACAAATTTCTTGAACTCTAAATAAGGAACTCAGTTGAAGAGCTGGGTAGAAGAAAAGCTAGTAGTACAGTAAGACTCATACCGCCATCTAGAGGTCTAATGCTAGATTTTTCTCAGTCATACACAGCTTAATTGAACTTTTAACCATTAAAAAGTTAGGACTGAATAGGCTTTATAAACTAAGCCAGACAAATAAGTGATGTCAGAACACAAAGATTATCCAGGGTGTAAGAGCCGCAGTTATTCTCCCCCTGCCTACCTTCATAGATTGAAATTCCATTTATTTGAAATATCCAGGTTAGACAAAAATCGCAGAGACAGAAAGCAGATTAGTGGTGGCCTAGGCCTATAGAGTTTAGAGGGAAATGACTGCTAATGGGTAGTGTTTCTTTTGGTGGCAATGAAAATGTTCTAAAATTGATTGTACTGTGGTAATAACTGCACAACTTTGAGCACACCAAATCACTGAATTGTAAGCTAAATAACTGAATTTTAAGATATGTGAACTACATCTCAATAAAGCTCTTATAAAAAGAAGAAAAAAGAGGGCCTCTCTGGTGGCACAGGGGTTAAGTCTCAGCACTATCAAGCTATCCCCAGTCACTGTAGCATGAGTCCAGATCCCCAGCCAGGGTATTAACCCATATGGCAAGCAGACCTCTTCTGTCTTGCCCACTGCTCCCCTCAGCAGTGTATTTCAGTGGATCCACCTGTTCTGCTCCCTATTTTGTCTCTGGTAAATCCTCTTACCCCCTGGCACTTCTGGCCTACACACCAGTGTCTACAAACTTGTATGCATAAATAAATCTAAAAAAAAGAAAGAACAAATAAGCCCCCTAAGTTTTAGTCCTAGTTTCAAAAGGCATGATTGGCAAAAAGATTCAGAATACAGCCACTAAGCTGGGCATGTGCATGACTACTAAAAGGTTTGTAGCCTTCAGAGATGGGGGAAACATTTAAAGATAGGATTCACAACAGTTCAATAGGCCTTAGGATAAAGCAATGTACTGTTGCAACTTATAAGACTAAATCGGGATATTCAAATCATAATAGTAATGGAGTACAGTTCAAGTAGAAGATAAAACCAAGCCAATGTTAACAAGATTCACACTATCTCTACTATGTGTGGTCGATCATCCATTATCATAAGAGGAAAAATTCTAGAAATCACAAGAACTTCAAATGTTACTTCCCATCACTGAAACACAAGCTATGCAGAAAAAGAACAATTTCCAGAAGCTCCCACCTTTTCAGTCATTGGGTTTCATTAGAAAAATTCTGTCATTGCATCTAAAAACATCTACAGTTGGTCATTCATTCAATCAGCAAATACACACCGAACATTTACTATATGCCAGGTACTCTATGGGTTACAAAGAAAGTTTAAAAATATTATTACCTTAGCGTCACAATCAATCCAAGAGATGAGATATGTACCAAAAATGTTCCAGAATAGTAAAAGTATCATACAGTTGAAACAAACTGCTGTAGAAGCAATTTGGGATGCCAGGAAAGAGTTCACTTTCTAAATCAGGAATGAAAAGGAAAGTCTGATAAAAGAGGTATATTCTAGGCTAAACAATGAAGGATGAATAAAAGTTCTAATATTAGAAATAGGTCAGGGAGGTTTTCCTGAGAAAAAGGAATAGTATAAATAAACAAAGATCCAAGAATATCCCAGAAACAGTATTACAGATGGAAACAGTGCATGTTTTGGTAGGCGGAGAACTAAGAGTTTGAATGCCATGCTCTAAAAGCCAAATTTTATCATGTGGTTAATGAAACACTACCAACAACTTAAGGGCAAAGGATAAAAGAAGCCAATGTTACTTTAGAAATATTACTATAGTAGTAGTTAACAAGATGGACTGGAGCAGGGTCATCGAGATGCAAGAGAGACCAGTCAGAAGGTGACTACAATAGTTACAGTAAAACAGGAAGGACACTGAACTCGGACAGAAGTAACAGAAATAGAATTCTTTATATGGTAGGGCAGTTTACAATTCTTTGTATTTCTATGCATTTCAATGGAATTTCATATAAATTAACCACCCAACTGAGTACGGTGCCTCAATGACAAAAAGCTATAAATGCCTATATAAAAAAGTAATGCATTCCAAAATCTGCAAACCAAAAGGGTTACCTGCAACATGATCATGTACCAAATCAAAGGGTAGGGCTCATCTTCTAAATGATTACAATCTAGTTACTACTAGCCCTAGAAGGCCTACATTATTTCTGTACTAACATTTAACAATGCTCTAGGGAAGTGACAATCATGTTTGGAGGACAAATATTTTTTGCATTTTGTTCTTTCCATCATCTTTATCAGTGCAGATATTTGCATGAAAACAGGATCACTGGTCCTTGGGGATTCATCAGTTCCTATTGCTTATTTTTCATCCATGTCATCCTTTCAATTAATGCAGAAAAGAGGACTGAGATATCGAAACACCAGATTAGGGTGTCAAGTAAATGTCAACCTCTAGAGTAGATGAATAATCTGTAAGGACAAAAAAAAAAAAAGATCTTGCTTTCATGCATATACACTATACACAATAAAACAAAGAAAAACTGCATCCAAAAAGTCTAATACACTTCAATGTAATTTTTTCCAGTCTAAATCAAAAAATTATTTTCTGTATGTCAATAGTTAGATTTGCACTGGTCAGGGAAAATGACAATCAATTACAAAACATGGGTACAAAAGTTGCAAGGCTGAATTTTGAAATAGAAAATAATTTTTAAAACACTCAGCTATGCTCAGAGGACTCAACCAGCAGAAACAGGCATTTCCATTGCATAATTTTGGTTCAGTCTCAAGATGGCTGAGGAAGGTGACTTCAAACCCCCATCTCAAAAGCCTTATGTTTTTCAGAAATACAAAAAATTAACAGTGATAATGGTTTTAACTGTGTGAATTAAAAATTAAAACAAACCACCAAGTTTCTGATTCAGTAGAAAGTCATTAAAATAGACTTTATTGATGCTTAGGGAACTGACTCATTATTCTAAAAACTGATAAAGAGACAGAATAGTTTATCTAATTAAGAACAGCTTTCAAGGTAAAATAAAGTCCATTATAGAAAAATTCTATCTAATAAGGATGAATGAATAAAATAGTGGATCTAGGTAACAGTTACCAAAGGCAACTGATGAATAGCAGATCAGGGTAACAATACCTTTATCAACTCATTAATCTTAACATCACAATTAGATACAAGCAGACACAATGGACTTCTGATGGATGCACACAGCATTTACAAAATTTTCTTGCCAAAATAGGGCTTCCCTGGTGGCGCAGAGGTTGAGCGCTGTGCTGCGGAGCTTTGGGCAGCCAGGACGCGAGTTCAATGCCCAGCCAGGGAGAATCCCACATGGTGCAGCAGACCTCTCCTCCCTTGCCCGCTGCTCCCCTCAGCAGTGAATTTCTGATCTGCCTGTTCTGCTCCCCACTCTGTCTCTGGTGAACCCTCTCGCCGCCCCACGCCTCTGGCCTGTACCCCAGCTTATATGTATAAACAAATAAATCTTTAAAAAAAATTTTTTTTCTTGCCAAAATAAAAATAAAGCCTGGATCTGTGCTTCTAAATCTAACTACCAGGAAATAAAAAGGAACAGATGACCATACTAAGCGCTACCATAGGGATGTAAACAAAAAATCCAGACTGTGAAAAAATTCTACAGAACAAATAACTAACTAGGTTTAATAAATGGCAAGGGAAAGTAACAGGGAGGTAGAACTATGACAGATTAAGATACTTAAAAGACATATCTACCAAATATGGTACATGAACCTTATTTAGATATGATTCAAACAAATCAACTGTGTAACAACTATGAGTCGACCATGGAAATCTGAATCCTGATGCTATTAAGCAGGTCTGCTAAACTTTTAGGCATAAAAATGGAATTGAGGTAATATTTTTTTAAAGAGAAGAAAAAGAAAGAATCTTTGTCTTCTAGGAGACAATATGAAAATATTTGGCAATGAAATAATGAGATGCCTGAGATTTGCTTTGAAATTGTAGGAGATCTGTGTAACAGACAGGTTATATTATTGAAACTGCACCCCGTAACATAAGGTCATTATTCTGTTTTCTCTATTTTGGTATTATGTCTAAAGTTTTCCAAAATAAAAAGTGGGGCAAAAAATATGTCATTATCTTTCTCAGTAGGAAAGTAGAAAAAGAAAAACGAGGCTGAGGGAAAACAACAATTTCAACTACAACTAACTAGCAAAAATATCGATAAAATACACATGATAATACAGCATCTCTTGTTATAAAAAGCATAAAATTTACTTCATTAAAAAAGTAACAAAGAGGGCCTCCCTGGTGGCGCAGTGGTTGAGCACTGCGCTGTGGAGCTGTCAGCAGCGCGCGATGCGAGTTTGACGCCCAGCCAGGGAGAATCCCACATGGTGCGGCAGACCTCTCCTGCCTAGCCCACTGCTCCCCTCAGCAGTGTATTTCTGATCTGCCTGGCCTGCTCCCCACTCTGTCTCTGGTGAACCCTCTCGCCGCCCCACGCCTCTGGCCTGTACCCCAGCTTGTATGTATAAATAAATAAATCTTAAAAAAAAAATTAAAAAAAAAAAGTAACAAAGAGGTAAAGAATTGATTATTATGATCCAGAAACAGACTCTATACTTCCGAAACCTCACATCTATGAATTTAAAACTCACAGATTTGCCTATCATTATAAACTCTGGAAGTCCATGACATATACAGTAATTAGTAATTTTGACCAAGACCAACTTTAACCATGAGAAATGAACAACCATTACAGAGAGGAGACTTAGGTAGCAATGAGTGAACTTAGCAAACCACTAAAAACCTATCACAAAGCAGTTTGTTGTTCTCTACTCCTTGAGTGATAAAGTGATTAAAAATGTTTTCTTGGTAAAAGAAAGTCAACTCTAATGGCAATAATGGAAATAAAGAAAAGGTAGAGGGCTAAGGAACTGATTAGTCAAAAATTACAAGTTTTAAGGAGAAATGTTGAATTTGGCAATAAGTTAAATCAATGATGTGAACAAATCCACTATATGCTCTTAAGCAAAAAAAAAAAAAGTATGAAACTGTTTTGGGGATTGTGTTCATCAGTATAAAACTTGTATTTCTGAAGAAATTATAAGCTATAGTAGTCTCCCAAACTGGATTTATGAACGTCTCATAAGGTACCCAGTGAGAGCAAAGTCCTAATCACTGTATTTATGTTGAGTGTATCTTTCAGTTACAAAGTGAGAATTTTCTACAATTTCTTCTGCAATTTTGTAATGAATATAGAATGGGAAAAGATACAATTTATAAACAAATAAGTTTAAACTAAAAAATGGAGAGCAGACAGGAACAAATGAGAACTTTTGAAACATTATTCATGGCAGCAGAGTATGCTCCTGGCCTGCTATACCTCCTTTCCTTTAGGAAACTAATCCTCCCTTCCCATCCCATGTGAGTCTGAGTAACCCTTCCAGTCTGCACCTGCTTCGTGGGCCCAAGCCTGGTCCATCAGAGTGTTCCATGCAACCTGGCAAAAGGCCTAGATCTGGGCCTCCCTGGTGGCGCAGTGGTTAAGCGCTGCGCTGTGGAGCTGTCGACAGCGGCGACGCGAGTTCGACCCCCGACCAGGGAGATGCCCACATGGCGTGGCAGATCTCTCCTGCCTCGCCCACTGCTCCCCTCGGCAGTGTATTTCAGTCGATCTGCCTGTTCTGCTCCCCACTCTGTCTCTGGTGAATCCTCTCGCCGCCCCATGCCTCTGGCCTGTACCCCAGCTTGTATGCATAAATAAATAAATCTTAAAAAAAAAAAAAAAGGCCTAGATCTAGGACAGGTATGTGAATCAAAATGAAATTATCAGAGTCCTCCCAGGACCTTTTTTTTAAAACTTTCAGAAAATATGTTCTTTCTTTTTGGGATTATGATATTTAAAGACATAAACTGGAGCTCCTTTTGGTCACTTTCCCCACTGCTGGATCAAATAAGACTTATAATGAGTGAAGCAGTGCCTTGAGATGTAAAACAAAACCAAGGACAAGAGTATATCCCAATGACATCATTAAGCCATGGATTTAGATATGCTCAAAACTATTTTGACTTATGTAAATTGAAAGTTCCTCTTTTGCTTAAGCTAGTTTGATCTGACATCCTGTTACTAAACACTGAAAAGGTTCCCAATACCTTCATGTATAGAGAAAAATCACTTGTTACCCAGTAGATTCAGTGATTATTCAGCACATTCTCACAAAAAGGCACACTTCAAATTACAGTGATTTCTTACTTCCAGGACACTTAATAAAGATACTTTCTGAGTTATAGCCAGAATGAAATACACGACATGTAACCCTGAATAAACATGATGTGGTACTTACATTCATCCAGCCCCAGCTGATAGGCCAGGTTCTGTAGGCCTCGTACCTTCTCCATCAAATTAGCTGTTGTGAGGCTCCCCAACTCTGAAATAGAATCATTTATTTAAATACCATTTTTTCTTCTGTTCTACAGTAACAATTAATTTGGGTTCTGAAACTCTGATATGAAAGTTTTCAAAATTAATTCCTATTGAATACATGGAAACTGCACCCATATCTCTTCTTCTCATCCAGTCACCCCCTTCCCTTGCCTCCCTTCCTCTCCACTCTCTCACACACACAACAGTGAATTTTCCTTTAATGTAAAATGTGTCAAGTGAGCTTATCTACTTCAAAAGAGTTAGCATAAATACAATAGCTATGTGTCTCATTCTAAACATCCTTTCATAACATTTTGCCTAGCGTGCAAATATGAAGCTTTGTATGATGTCACACAGCACTTTGAAGGTATTACAGAGCTCTGTCTTGCAAACTGTACTGCCTCCCCTGTCATTTTTAAGTCCTCATTATTACAATTAACAATAAAATAGCAACTAAATTCTTATTAGTTCTCATTTCCCTACATTCAGAAAACAAAAAATACCAAATTACAGTATACTTATTTTCCCAGATTTTCTTTTAAATAGCACCCAATTCCTTTTATGTTTAAGACATTGCTTAATTGAAACGTGAACCATAATACTATGATGCCTTATTAAAAAGCTAAAGTTTCCATAGAAAATACGTACTGATAGGACGTTAGATAAATGTCTACTTGAAACATTAGAACAATGAACCTGAGATGCCCTTGAAACTTAATTTTTCCATGGTTGGAGGAGGGGGATCTGCATTTAAGCAGAACAGTAAATTACTTCTGAAATAGAATAAAGATGTTATTTTCCCCCACTTATCATGCCACACTCATCTATATGTGGCATAAGTAGATTTTCTTGATGTCTTCTGCTGCCTAAATAGCTCAAGAATCCTAGATTTTTACCTTAATTTCAGTTTATTACTTCATAACCATCATGAATCTTATCACCAGATGGCTGATAAAAAATTAAATAAAGTAGAGCAAAAACAAGAAAAATTAATGTTTTTTAATTTAAATTCCCACTTTGTGGTTGCGTTCCAACTCATCTATCAAACAACAATATTCACTACTTACAGTATTCTTTTCATAGGAGAAAGTGATGGAATAGAAAGAAATAAAAGACATGTCTTAACCCACTCTGGGATTATCAGTTAATAGTACTGATAATACATGGCACTAAAACCTAAATAAGGCACTTGTGTTACAGTGGAAAGAGAATAGATTTAAAAGATTGGAATTTAAATTTTAACTGTTTTAATAACTCTTAAGTTAACCTCTGAACCTTAGATATCATCATTCCTAACTCACAGGCCCTATATAAGAATTAAATTAGAATATTTATGTGAGAGCTATTTGTCCACTGTAAGCATTCTATAAAATAAAATGAATATTAAAAGAATTTAGCAACAGAAGACATTATTATGACTGAGTGTTGAACTGGCAGGATTTCCATACATGGAAAGGTAGAAAAAGGCATTAAAACACGAATAACTATGAATGAGGACAGTTAAGTAGGCAGTTTGACTGAAACTGAGAATACTTGTAAGAAAAGAGCAAGAGAAATTGGAAAAATGAATTGTGGAAGAGCATAAATGGCAGATTAAAAGTCAGAGGTCACTGGGCCTCCCTGGTGGTGCAATGGGTTAAGCTCAGCACCATGAACCTATCCAGAGAGACTGCAGCACAAGTTTGTTTGATACCCAGCCAGGGAGATCCCGCATGGTGCAGCAGACCTCTCCTGCCTTGCCTGCGGCTCCCTTCCGCAGTGTATTTCAGTCAATTCGCCTGTTCTGAGCCCTACTTTGTCTCTGGTGAATCCTCTCACCACCCTATACCTCTGGCCTACACCCCAGCTTGTATGCATAAATAAATAAATCTTAAAAAAAAAAAGTCAAGAGGTCACCAGCTTTGCTTACCTTTCAACATGTCAATGTCATCACGTTCTATTTCAGCCATCCATTTGGGTGGGGAACTAGTAATAGGCTGTTAGAAAATAAGAGTATATTTATTTAGATACACACAAAGCATGAAGAGTCCCTATTCTTCCTTCTTATAAAAACATAATTTATCAGTCTTCAGGTTCCTTGAAAACTCTAGCAAATCATAGTTTCACAGGTCCAGATTTCTCTAGGTTCAGATAATGACTGACAAATAGTCACCATTTGAACTAATACTGCTCATCTTCAAAGTTACTCAGAGAAATAATTTTGGAAGAATTAGGTCTGACTACTGTCATAGTTTCATACATAACAGGTTAGCATAGTAACAAAAGAAATTACTTGAAACTCAGATCTGGTAAAAGCTTCCAAATGAACTATTTGGAACAATAATCATTAAGTAACATTCTCTGGCAGAGAAGATTTGAAGAAGAATCAAGAATGAGAAAATCCTTAATTTAAATGAGAGAAGACTGATGATTGTCACTTGAAATTTCATTTTACACATGGACAGTTTTTAAAACTTTACAATTTTAAGTAATCTTTTTATACCTGAATGTGAACTTATAAAATATGAAAGGGAGCCCATTTTTAGAACAGATTTGAGGCAACAGTTCTTAATTCCAGTTGCATATGAGAAGTACCTATATAGGGCCTCCCTGGTAGCTCAACGGGTTAAGTGCAGCACTGTGGAGCTACTGGCGGTGGTGGCAGCGGTCACAAGAGTTCGATGCCCAGCCACGGAGATCCCCACATGGCGTAGCAGACTACTCCTGCCTCGCCCGCTGCTCCCCTCAGCAGTGTATTTCGGTCGATCTGCCTATTCTACTCCCTACTCTGTCTCTGGTGAACCCGCTCACCACCCCACACCTCTGGCCTGCACCCCAGCTCATATGCAAAAATAAAATAAATCTTAAAAAAAAAGAAGTACCTATGTAATACAACCAACCTGGTCATGCCCCAGATGTACTGATTTAGAATATCCAGGATTAGAGAAAAGTCCAACAGAGAGAGCAGAGCAGGGGAAGTTACATATGGATATTTTAAAAGCTTACAACTGCACACAGATGATTCTCTGTACAGGGAGGGGTACAGTTGAGAAACATTTCTTCAGCTTTGAGTTCTTTTCCCTTTTTTCCATTAAGATTTACATGGTTGTATGTGACAAACAAAACACTTAATACACATCATGTCACTGATTTTCCAAATCAGCCCTATGAAGCAGGTATTACTATTCTCAGCCCACAAATGAAAAAACAAATATAGGAAGATTATAAATCACTTGCTTCAGGTCACACAGATGGTGGAACCAGGACTCAAAACTCATGTAGCCGGAGTTGAGAAAACACTACTCTATATTACCTCCCCCAGAAGGTCCTAAGTCAGAGTCACCATTTTTACCCATATGAGGGCTTCTTAATCTGGTGTCTTATGAAAAATTGAACCGTTAAAAACAAAACTCAACATTCTATATATGTGCATACTTCTACAGAAAAGACATAGACATTTAATTGGATTTTAAAAAAAATACCCTACTTTTTACTTACACTTACAACTTAAAATACTTAGTCATAACCAAATATAATTAACTAAACAGATAACTAAGTATGAATGAGAATATAAGAAAACTAAAGTAGGACCTTTCTACTCAACCTACTAAACAAAAGCTGATCTAATTAGGAGTAGTTAGTGTGAAATGTCTACTACGTGCTAGGCACTGTAGAGAGTGTTGTTACATGCATTATGGCACTTTATACCATGGGGTAGTTTCAGATGAGAAAACTAAAGCTCAAAAATGTTAGGAAATTTGGTCAGATCACAGATATGTAAGAAGCAAATCAGGATTCAAATACAAGAGGACTCCAAAGTCCTATGCTATTCTGCATGCTTCCTACTTAGGTCTTATAGGGTGCTAGAGGAGCACAAGTTGGCTTCCACACAACTTGAACTCTTGAACAAATGAGAATGGATACAAAGTCATACTCTCTTTGAACAAACACTCTCATGGTATCCAAAACCCACAGGTCCAAACCAGCCTTAATACATTTAACTCAATTACTTTAACAGTGAGTAGAGAATGCTACATGTTAAGAGAATGAATACTAGTAATCTTTCTAATGGGTTCAAAGTCTGGATCTATTACTTACAGCGGATAACCTTGGGTAACCTACTTAACCTCTGTCTATTTCTTGTCATAAATAGGGTTAATTATACTTATAATTCATACAGGCTTGTGAAGTTTAAAATATGTGTTAAGTGCTTAGAATAGTGCCTGGCACACACACTATGTAAGTGCTAGCTGATATTATAATCATACTCTCCTGGCTGTGAGAACATATAAGAGAACATAAATAGAGCATCTAGTACAGTGCCTGCTGTTCTAGGAGTAGAAAAGCTCTGGCTCTAATTGATATCTTCTTTTGGTTTCTGATAAGCTATTCAGAAATTCTCTAAGGAAGTGTAAGTCATAATGCATCACCTGAAAGAGAAAAGTTTCAAAATCATAGTTTGGGCAAAAAAAGAGCATTACATTAATATTTCAGCTGCCTTAACTCAAAAGCTTTCAAGCTGAGAAGAATCTAATAATCAAGTTCAAAATACCAAAATAGAGTATTAGGACAGAGGAAGACTTTATCATCAATTAACATGATGCTAATATAAACACACTTCCCGCCGTTCAGTTACAAAGTTATTTGAAGATTATAACATTATTCTTGAAAACAAAGGAGTCAGAGACATTTGAGATTTTATGCAGGAGCAAAACAATGGATAAACTTCATTAGGTAAGTAAAATGTTACTTACACTTTTGAAGGAAGCTGCAAATTCAGCAACACCTGGTACTAGACAGAAAAAATATATCATTCTCTAAATAAACATTTTAGTGCTTCATACATATTAAATAAGAAAACAGCCCTGTCTGTAGGAATTTATAGTCTAGAAGAGACACTAAATCAGAAACTATAATATTGTTTAAGTGCTCTAAAAAAGATACCAGGTGCAATGAGAGGACAAAAAATGAAAATCTACATCAGACTGAGGGGACAGCAGGAATAACTTCTCAGAGAAAATGAGACCTGCTTCAATTGAACTATGAAGGATCAAGAATTGGCTGTAAGGGAGGGTGGAGAGATATAATTATATCTCTTACCAAAAAAATTAAATTTCCTTTTTAGGTACACTGTTCTATTTCTTTAAATGGCTCAAATGAACAATCACATTAAAAAATAGAAAAAAAAAATCAAGTCTTTAAAAATAATGTTCAACCTTACTAATAAAAAACACAGACTAAAAATAATGAAGATTAGTAACATCCACTATTAGCCAGTATGGGGGGCACTCTCATACTAGTCATCCTCTTCCATGAGCACAAAACTATATGTGCAAGGAAATTCATTGTTGAATTATTATAATATCAAAAACTGCATGTAACTTAGGTTTCCAAGTAGGATGTGAATACATAAACTACAGTATATATGTACGATAAGATTAGGGAAATCAAATAAGAGAGACATTCAGCGAGGGAAGGGGAGAATAAGGGCTAAAAACGGGGGAAAAAAGAGCAGGAGGGATTATGGTGATTGTTCATGGGTGAATTGGTGGTGGTAACCTAAGGGGAATACACTATAATGTAAAAGACATAAATAACAATAAATATATATATTAAAAAAAAGAATTAAGTAAATCTCTACCTATTAACACGGAAAGGGACACTAATAAATTACTTGGTGGAATTTTAAGTTAAGCTATAGATTATGTGCCCATAGTCCCATCATTATACAAAAAAAAGCAAACAAAAAACTTCTATATACTTTAAAATATTTATTAATTTGCTTATCTGTATAAGCATAAAAACAAGGTAAAAAGGATTTGTACCAAACTATTAACAGAGGTTAACTCTGAAGGAGTGAATGAAAAAGGCGAGGAAATACTTAATCATCTCTGTATTAGCTAAACTTATTACAGAGTTTTTAAAAACAATATTTTTTAAATGATCCTTGTAATTTCCTGAGTCATACCATGTTCTGGAAAAAAATTAAACTACCAAACATATACTCTTAACACTGCACCACAGAATTCAGTCTCTTCCCTTTAAAGTAAAATAAAAATTGTAATCCTTATAGTTAAATGATAACTCCTCAAAAAAATCTCCCTCAAAGTAGCACTAGTTCTCCCGCATCAATTCTGATATAAAGAATCCCAAAACTTACATTGTTCTGGCCAAAGGTCTGGTGAAGCACGGTCAAGTTTTTCAAAACTTAGCAAAGATGCTTCCAGATCTGTCCCTAGAACAAAATGCCCAGATGAGTGAAGACACAAAACACAGATTCACATTTTATAACATTTCACTCTCAAAGAACATAAACTGGAAGATATCTGGAAATCTAGAGATTTGAGTTCTTTACTGATATTACTGTACCATGATATACAAATAAATCGCTTTTCCTCATCAAACCTCATTTTTCTGAACTCTAAAACAGAAAGAATATTTTAGTGAGGTGTTAGGAAAAATGACTATCAACAAACCCACCTGCAGAATCTTCACTCACACTTAGAATTTCTTCCTGTTACAAAAATGTCCCTGCGGCCAAGAAAGACAAACTCCCCTGGTAGGGTTCTTCTCTTGTTTTGCCAAAACCATCATCTTACTCTCCTGCACAACTAGTTTCTACCTCTCCTACTGGCTCATACTCAACACCGAGCAAGTCTGCTCTAGAATTTCCCTTCTTTGAAAGAACTGTCCCTTGACCCCCATGACCTCCTCACCCCTCCTTCACCACCGTCTTCACTTTCTCATCTCACATTCTTTTCTGTCCTCAAATACATGAAAACTAATGTTGTCAAGGTCATCTATGAGCTATTTTGCTAAACATAGCTCACTTGCTAAACAGTGATCACTTCTCTGTTATCTTTTTTTTTTTAAAGATTTATTTATTTATACATACAAGCTGGGGTACAGGCCAGAGGCGTGGGGTGGTGAGAGGGCGCACAAGAGACAGAGTGGGGAGCAGAACAGGCAGATCAGAAATACACTGCTGAAGGGAGCAGCGGGCGAGGCAGGAGAGGTCTGCCCCACCATGTGGGATTCTCCCAGGCTGGGCGTCGAACCCGCATCGTGCGCTGCCGACAGCTCCACAGTGCAGCGCTCAACCGCTGCGCCACCAGGGAGGCCCTCTGTTATCTCTTAAGTGATGTCTTTGCAGCATTCACACACTGACCACTCCTCTTGAAACACTGCATGTCCAGCTTCTATATAAAACACTATGCTGGTTTTTCTTCTACCTCACCAACTCCTTCAGTCTCCTCTTCCATTCAGGGCCCAGCCTAGGCTGGCTTCACTCCCCGGCTAAAGTCTCCTACGATCTCTCAATTCAATTAGCCCTATTAGCCTTTACCATCATTTACATACCAATGACACCATATTTATATTTCCAGGGCCAATCTTTCCCCAAACTTCAAAGCAATATATTCAAGTGGCTACTTGACATAGTCCTCCATTTACATGTGTGACTAGCTCCTGAAGTCTCATATGTTCATAACCATACTCCACCTCAAGAAATAGCATCACATTTTGCTATTTTTCAAGAGAAAATTTTCAAATAGAAAACTCACGTCACCTTTCATGCCTCCCTTTCCGTCACCCTTCTACAACCAATCCAATAGTGAATCCAACAGTTTCTCTCCAAAATGCACCCTCAAACCAGTAATAACCCCTTAACAGATCTTGCTCTCATTCTAACCCCTTTCCCACCCTACCTGTAAATCTATTCTGCAGAGTAGCCAGAACTAATTTTTTAACAGCAATCAGTTCATATTACTCCACAGCTTAAAGAACTTCTTCCCAAATTCATGAATGTATATCTATTAACTATGAACACGCTTAATGCTTCATACAGTGTTTATCTGTTAAACATGAGACTTAAGATGACTCAATTAGGCTTGAAACTTGAGATGACATAATCATTCTTTCAGTAAATGTTCCTTGGAGGTCTACTGCTTCCCTGGCACTGTGCTAAACCCTGGGACCCAACAAGGAACAAAAACAGACTTGGCATTTAAAATCTAGGGTGAAAGGGGCAGAATTATCAGAATAACAATGTTGATAGTGAAGGTACTGAAATAGAACATAATGCTGAAGAAGGGTAACTCCAGCTACTGTGTTGCAGTTAAGTCTCTCTGGGAGGCTACATCTAAAATAGGGCCTGAGACTGCAAACAGTCTTAGATATTTGATTAATATTTCATCTCCTAATGCACCTAGCATTATGTCTTTTATATAGCGGGTACAAATTAGAGCTTTCCTGGCCTCAATTCCTCATTCCTGAAATGAGTTTCCAAGATTCCTTCCAAATACAAAATTTGTATTTCTTTGGGGAGGAAAAACTACATTATTAACGAGATGAAAGTGGGGATGAGGGCGAGAGAAGCAAAAAGTAAACGAGTTCAGAAATGTCTGCAAGAACCTACCTCTCTAAAGCAAAGTCAACAGCTAAAGTATGTGGCTATATGAAAAGTACTTAATTCTTATCTAACTTGCATCTTAAGATAACATATAAACAGAAATCGTGCATTCTGCCCGAGGAAAGAACACATAAAGCAGAAGTAAGTTGAAATGTGTGCAAAACTACACTAAGAACATCAATTCTCATTTTCCTTAGGCCTTTCATTGCGATGGGTCAAGAATGTCTTCTGCATCTCTTGCTGCCAGGGCAATGGTACCAATTTGAGGGTACAAGAGAGAATCATGTTTCTGTAGCAATACAGTCCTGGGTGACACGGTTAAACCACCAAATCCTGGATGGGGTTTAGGAGACTCGTTCCAGATGCTCAAAGAGAAGAGAACTGATTCTTCAACCAGGCATTCGGAAGATAAAGCTACAGTAAGGAATCTCCTTTCCCCCTAGCAATATCACCTCCTCCTCCCTCAGCCTCACCCAAATAGGACTAAGAGAGGGCCAGGGCGACCCTCGTCCTGGTGCCCCGAATGGATCCCTCAAGGGACACCTCCCGGTACACAGTGGAGATACAGGGCACCTCCGGCGCCGCCGTGAAGAACTGTGGGGCTGAAGACGCATCCAAGGAAAAGAAGCGGAAGGGAAAGGAGCCTAGGAAAAAAGTGTAAGTTCGACCAGCCAGTGGCGAGTGGAAGTTCGCACGAGAGCAAAGGAGGAGGTTGTGGGCGAAGGGTCTCTAAGCCGGCTCTTACCGTCCGTGGGAGACGCCATCTTCCAACCCATGTCACGTGACGTGACCAACCGTCGGCGGGAAAGCTGTGATCATAAGCCACGCCCCCAAAGAGAAACCCTGTCCCTAACTCGCAGTCACTTCTCACTTCCCCGCCCCATAGGGCAAAATTTGCCTAGTCCCGCCCCCCAGAGCTAGCCACACCCCTCACACAGATGGATGAGGTGGAGGGACTGTAAGTGACTCGGAGGCTCTTATTTACTTTCCTCAGAGATGGGGTGGGGCCGCAGTCGTGCTTGTGGCCAATCGGGGTTCCTGGTTAGGGGGCGTCTTCCCCGTGTACTCAAAATAGAGTACCCAAGTCGGGGGCGTCTTCTCTATCTCCGCCAACAGAATGTGGGGAGGTAGGAGGAGGCAAGAGCCCTTCCGTTTCTGACCAATCGTGTATCCCCAGGGCTGGCACTGTGGGGTGAAGTCGGGAGGCAGGGCGAGTGATTGGTGAGGTGACACGTTCCTCTCCACAAATGAGGAGGTGCGGCAGGACTGAGGGGCGAGGCCTGGCAGCCGTGGGGGTCTGGGCGGTCTGGGGAGTCTCTGTTAGTCGAGCCGCTGGGAGGCGGAAAAGAGGCGGCCGGGAGCCATGGCGGCTGTGGTGGCGACAGCGGCTGTGCGGGCCCGGATCCTGCAGGCGAGTGAGGGTGGCGCCGAGGGATTGCGATGCTAGGAATCGGGTTTTCGCGGCCGCTCTCGGAACCATCCCCCTCCTGGCCGGCCCTCGTGTCCCCACCAGACCTGTGCGACCCTGGCCCACCCCTCACTCCCTTCCCGCCCCGGTGGGCTCCAGTCCTGGGCTATCTCCCCTGGCCCGCCACCCTTTTACTATTGAATCTCCCCTTTAATGGTGCTGGTCCACCCTCCTCCAGCTCTGCCCCGTCCCTGCTGTCAGTCTCTCGCCTTCCACTCTATCGGTCCGCTCACCTCTGCGCCAGCCACTTCTCTCTCCCCCCAAACTGCCCCTTCTGGTCACCTTTATTAGCGTGCCATCCCCCTCTTTTCCCTCCCCCCACCTTTCTCCCGCGTCTTTCATCCGAGGTAAAGGGAGGAGGAGGCACACGAGGGGCGAGGGTCAGTGAATGAACTTTGAATCTCCTTCTAGAAATGTGCACTAGGTTTTCCCCCCCAAGCAGCCATTTGCTGAGCTTCCCCAGCTGTGATTCTTTGTATTCTCCACATGCTCTGGGTCCTCCCGCATTTCTTGCCAAGACTTTCAGTTAAACTTTCTCTCAGCGAAGTTGCAGTATTCGTGTTGGCGATAAATAAGGACAGTTTTGCTACCAGCATGTTCCAAGCACATGCAAGGAACTAAACAACTCTAAATCTGGTAATAGAAAATGGGAGCCAAGGAAGACAAGAAGTGCTAAGTCCAGGTTCCGCCCCAAAGTCAGATCTTTGTATGCCAGCACGCCCTCAACTCATGGTGGGGACTTGGGTCCTCTCTGAAGCCAGCCTAAGGAGAGGTGCTTGAGCCCTGTTATCTCTGACTGTTCCTAACCTTTCCCCTATACACAGCCAAGCAAGGACTTAGCCTAGGAGGTGGGATTTACTGCAGGCAACATTCTCCTACCTGCAATAAACCACTTTTCTTGCTCATTACATACAGCCTGAGGTCATCTTCCTCTACATTGCAGAACTTTTAAATAACATTAGTATTAACCAGGCTCTAGTGGTTCTGCTCTTGAAGTTTGGGTATTTTTAACATTCTTAGCAGTCAGCAAAACGTTCATGTTTAAATATGCTCTTTAGTGGGAAGGTGGGAAATGGGTTGGAAGGGCTGTCAAATGGTCTGATTTCACTCATCTATTCCTTGTTATGCCTTAACTCTGATTTTCTAGTATCATTATTTCATAGTAGAGAACGTTTCCACCATGTATTTTTCATTACTAACTTCTCTGAATTCTTTCACTGAAGTTGCCTTTTTTTCTTTGCCTCGTTCCTATCACAATGAGTTAGTGAGATTCTTAAGGTCATATTTTATTCTTTGCATCAAGAAGAATCTCCCTTCTTAGGTATTTTGGATACAGACATTTTCTGATTCATATGAAAAACAATTCTGAGCGATTCTGAAAAAGAAAAGTTATTAATCCTTAGCCAACTATATTGTTACATGAAACTTTGATAGTATTCTGGAAGTTGTAAATTTTAGAGGACTATCAAAAGACTCCGTAAAAGAGAGTTCATGTTTTCAGTTATTTTAAATATCCAACTTCTCTTCTGTGTTACAGTGGCTAGGAAAATTTACCTACTTCTTGTATTATTATCACTCCCATTCAGAGGCAAGAAAACCAGTCTTAAAAACTTGGCAACTCTTTTAGTGGAAAGGGCAGAAGCTACAAAATCCCAGCTCCACCATTTTCTACTTTTAGGAATATTTGTGAAGATAAGAACTAATGAATATAATGAAGTAAATTATCTGGCACTTAAGGTCACTCAAGGCCCCTGAAGTAGTAATGCTGTCAGGCACTGTCCGAAGCTTTTGGAAGAAGTACTCACTGAGAACTCCCACATTGCAGTGCAGTGATAAGTACTAAACAATAGGAATACACAGGGTGCTAGCTGCAAGAACATAGGGAGAGAACCCCAAACTCAATATGTGAAAATTCTAGAAGCTTCCAAAGGGGCTTGGCTCTGCGCTTGAGTCTTGCAAGGTTAGTAGGCCTTTAGCCAAGGGGAGAAGGGAGTTTCTGGTAAAGAAAATTTTAAGCATGAAATAAACATCCAGAGAACCAGAAGCTTGATGTGAATAATCATAGGATAGTTTCTTCAATAACAGTGCTAATGAGTGTTTCTTGGGAAATGAAAAAAGATGGGAGATCCAACCTGTCAAAAACTGTGTGATAATATTTTATTATAGCAGCTACAGTGCCTTTATGCCTTCTGGACAGCAGGGAGGCTGTGTGCAAATAAAATAACAAAATGAAATAACCTGTGATATTCAAGTTGACTGATCCACGCATTTTCTGCCTTGTAAGAGAGTATACATGAAACAAAATTAATAACAAATGATTGGTTGGTGAGTCGTTATTATTTCATTCTGCAAACTATCAGTGAGTGCTTACTCTATTCCTGGAGCGGGTGCTAGGGCTGAGGACACAATGTTCTAGTGATCTGAGAAGAGAGATACCTAATAATTAAACAAGCTATTGTTTGATAGTGTGATATGAGAAATAGAGAAATCCAGGTGTTATATGAACTCCACAATCAGGTATGTGGTCCAGACCTAAAGTTGAGACTTTCAGAGAAAGTGATAGCTAACTAGAGAACTACCGAGTAAGTGTGAGCTAAGTAAATGAAATGAAACAATTCCTGGCAAGAGGGAGCAACATGCAAGGGCAAAGAAAGAACAAAGTATGTTGGGAATGGCCTGAGCATAGAGAGCAAGGAGGAAGCCTATGTGATTAGAGAAGATACTATCTAGTCTTCTATGCAACAACGAATTTAATCTTTATCCTATGGTCATAGGAACTCATTGGAGGGCTTTAAACAAGGAAGTGATCTAGCCAGATTTGGGTTTTAGAAGGACCCTCTGGCTATGGGGCAGAAACTAGATTCAGAAAGTTTATAGAAGCTGAGAGAACTGTGAGGAGGCCATTATGTGGTAAAGGCAGGAGGGCTGGAGAAGAAGGGGTGTGTCCTAAAGACTTCTAGGAAAACAGATTACCTGGATTTGTTTGATTCACTATGGAATGTGAGGGAGGAGTCGAGTGACTAGGTTTCTGCTTCAGCAACTAGATAAATAGGGGCCCCATTCAGAGAAAGGTGAGCTGCAGAAAGCATAGCAAGTTGTTGGGAGAACCATGAGGATGTCAAGTTTTATCAGCCCGTACCTAAATAACATCAAAGTAGAGATGTTACAAAGACAGTTATGTATTACCTGAAGAGGAAGATTCTGGCTCAGAACTACAGATTTATGTGTTATCAGGATCTAATGATGAAACCTTGAAAGTCAAATCACTTGACTGGGAGGATACTAGGTCCTCCACTAACATTTATTCAAGTTGTTTCATTTGTAACATTTGATGAGGGGGGAAAAATGGCTTTTGAGCTGATGCACATTCCAGAGACATGCACTTTAGATTGACTGGTTTGTCTCATTCCTCCCAGTGAGTGTGGATGAGGGTGAGTGTGCCTGTAATGGAAGGGTGTCCCGTCCAAGGCTTCCTTGTGCCCTAAGCTGCCAGGATAAGCTTTGGCCAGCCAAGACCTTGAACTGGAATAAGCAGGTTGAAAAATGAATATAAATTATTTTTTCATTTTAGCAGAGCTTTGGAGTCTTTATTAGAAAGTTGCTGATATTTTTGTGATCAGAAATATGCTGTGGGGGCCTCCCTGGTGGCGCAGCGGTTAAGCGCTGCGCTGTGGAGCTGTCGGCAGCAGGCGACGCGAGTTCGACGCCCGGCCAGGGAGAATCCCACATGGTGTGGCAGACCTCTCCTGCCTCGCCCGCTGCTCCCCTCAGCAGTGTATTTCTGATCTGCCTGTTCTGCTCCCCGCTCTGTCTCTGGTGAACCCTCTCGCCGCCCCACACCTCTGGCCTGTACCCCAGCTTGTATGTATAAAATAAAAAAATAAATCTTTAAAAAAAAAAGAAATATGCTGTGGGAACTTAACTCTTGTTTGTATCAATTTGATGATAGATAGTAAAATTGGTTTTGTTTGACGCTGTTTCACTTAAAGGTGCAGTTCCTGAGGACCTATGTCCATGATGTTAAGTGAGGGCTTACTATATGCAGAATGAGAAAAGGGCTTCAAACCAAGCCTTGAGAAACTAGAAGAGTTTAGTGGTCAGGCAGAAGGGGATGAGCCTGCAAAGAACAGAGAGGTGGCCACAGAGATAGAAGAGGTACCAGGGCATCACAGAGGACAAGAAAAATAGTGATTAGTCATCTCTTGTCTGCTGAGAGGTCAAGTTCAAGGAGCAGTGGGATGTAGGAATCACCTGTGTTCATGAAAGTTGGAGTAGATTGAAGAGTTAGTGGGAAGTGAAGAAATAAAAGTAATTAGTAGAGAATCCTTGCCGTCAGACGGAAGAAGTTTAATTTAAGGTACAGGAAGGAAAGGATAATTGATGAAGTATCTGAGGCAGCAGGAAAGGTGGACCTCTGATGCAGAGACTAGCCTGGGGACAGATGCGTCTTCAGTCAGTCTGTACATATTGATTGCACACTGCTGTCTCCTAGTCACTTTGTCCCCACAGAACTTGCTATCTGCCTTTTCCAATGTAAGAGGAAGGATGGAAATAAAGATTGGTATATGTGCAGATCCATTTTGTAGATTTGCTAGTAGGAAGTTGAGAAAAATCTCAGCTGATGGTCTCTGTTTCCTCTGAAATAGAAAAAACAAGGTTAGCTCCTCAGAGTGAGCAGGGAAGTAGGAGCAATGAAAGTTTTAAGAGAATTGATAAGTTTTCAATTAGCAAGGAGTAAAAGCAAGTAATAATAATAACAATAACAACATTTAACAAGCCACATACTTGGTAACTATTTTCTCTATCTGGACAATCTTGTTCACAGTAACTGTAAAGTAGATGAACAAGACATGTACAGTGCAGTATCTGCCCTTCTGGAACTTAAGTTTCTTGGGTAATAGACAAGTACCCAGACATTTACAACATAAACAGAGAAATCTGATAGAGGAAATATTGGCTGCCATGGGAATACCAAAAAAGGACACTTAATCTAGTATGGAATGGGAGCATTCAGGCAATCTAACCGGCCAGTGAACCATGCTTTTGTTCAGTAGATATTTATTGAATACTTACTATGTGTCAGGTTGGTATTAGCAACATGGCTATAATAAGACATAGTGGGCTCCAGGAGAGTGTTGGTGAAATAACTTTTGTGGGGAATAGGAGAGGAAAATAGGGGAGTGTCTGCTAACCCAAATGACTACCCTTTCCTTTAGACAGTTCTACAAGCTACACAAACAAATTCTTGTACTTCACACAGCCCTGAACTTAATGTGCTCTAGATTGTAGCTTGCTTTTATATCAGAGTCCTGAGTATTTCAGTTTTCTTGCTTTCATCAGACATTTGTATTTCTTAAATCAACTTTTAGACCATATATCCAAATTATTTTTTAGTTACTTTATTGTAACTGCCCCCCCCCACACACACCCAGGCAATTTGCTGATTGTATCCTATTAAATATTACCTATATTACATTCTCTTCCTGAAAGGTACCTGTGGCAATTTTTAGTTGTATTGAAACTGACATAGACTATACATATTTTACATATAAAATTTGATTTGTATAACTGAAAGCATCACAGTCAATAACATACCCTTTACCCCTAGAAAGTTTCCCTCTTACCTTTCCTCTATATCTCCCCCATCATCTCCAGGCAACCACTGACACTGCAGTTTAGTTTGTATTTTATTGTGTGTTTTTTTTTTTTTAAGATTTATTTATTTATACATACAAGCTGGGGTACAGGCCAGAGGCACAGTGGTGAGAGGGTTCACCAGAGACAGAGTGGGGAGCAGAACAGGCAAATCAGAAATACACTGCTGAAGGGAGCAGAGGGTGAGGCAGGAGAGGTCTGCTGCACCATGTGGGATTCTCCCCGGCTGGGCGTCGAACTCGCATCGCACGCTGCCGACAGCTCCACAGCGCAGTGCTTAACCGCTTTACCACCAGGGAGGCCCTGAATTTTATTGTTTTATCAAATGACATCATATGGTGTTTATCAATACTTTGTATCTGATTTCTTTTACTCAGTGTAACTATAATTGTCCATATTGCATGTATCAATAAATACTTCATTCCTTTTTACTGAATAGTGGCCCAGTATATGGATATACCACCTTAATCTCCCTATTTACCCAACCAATTTAGACATTTGGATTGCTTGCAAGTTTGGGGATATTACAAATAAAGGTGTTATTA
This sequence comes from Scalopus aquaticus, assembly GCA_004024925.1. Classification (NCBI taxonomy): domain Eukaryota; kingdom Metazoa; phylum Chordata; class Mammalia; order Eulipotyphla; family Talpidae; genus Scalopus; species Scalopus aquaticus. The sequence goes on from PVIJ01015682.1 coordinate 26,198, forward strand.
ACATGTTTAAGTATATCTATGCGTGTATATTGTATATATTATATTTGACACTTGATTACATGCTACCTCATATTCAATGCTTACTGTGGTTACTAGGATGTTTTTATGTTGTTAGTTTTATGGTAACTACATTTTCCAGGCCACAAATTAGAAAAATAAAGTGTAATGACTGTCCTAGATATTGAGGTCATGTGTATTGTTCTCTCATTTATCTTTTATGATCAAAGTGTATGTGAAATATTCCATGCTGGTTTTCCTAACCAAGGTTAAATCTTTTGTTTTAAGCATTTTCAGTATTGCAGGGTGGTCTTTGTAGTTAACTCTGCCTTGTCACCTCATAACTTTTCTCTTTAAAAATTATGTGACCCCTGAGAGCAAACACCAAATCCTTTTCATATACCCACACTAACCAATATAATGTTAAACAAAAATTTAGCCATTCACTGAATTTTCGATCTCATCAAAATGAACCATTTTTTTCCCTTCATAGGTTTCTTCCAAGGTGAATTCCACTTGGTATCCAGCATCCTCCTTCTCTTCTTCCGTGGTGAGATTCTGGCACTAAAAGTTGCCCTCTGAGATGGAATCCAGCATAATTTGGGGGCATTTCCATTTACTTTTTTAAAGATTTATTTTATTAATTTATACTTCTAAAACTGGGGTGTGGGTCAGAGGTGTGGAGGGTGGGGTGAGAGGATTCACCAGAGACAGAGTGGGGAGCAGAACAGGTGGATCTACTGAAATACACTGCTGAGGGGAGCAGCGGGCGAGACAGGAGAGGTCTGCTGTGTCATGTGTGTTAGCTCCCTGGCCGGGGATCGAACTCAGGCTGTCATGGTGCTAGTACTGAGACTTAACCCCTATGCCACCAGGCAGGCCCCTCCATTTATCTTTTATGATCAAAGTGTATATGAAATATTCCATGCTGGTTTTCCTATCCAAGATTAAATCTTTTATGTTTTAAGCATTTTCAGTATTGCAGGGTGGTCTTTGTAGTTATGATTTTAATGACTGCAAAATTTTTCACCAAGTAGATATGACCTGAACGAACTAATAATTTCCCTGTATAACTTTTCAATTACTTGGTTTTCAGTATTATAAACTGACTTTTACACTTCACAGCAATGTGTGTTTACTCATGCATTTCCGCTGTGTAATTAGTGGGGAATTTCCCATTTTCAGTATTTCACAGTACTGTGAAATTCCCATCACAGTATTAAGAGGCTCTGTCACATCTTGATAAGCACTGCAGACAAGTATATTATGTATCTTTTTCCTGGTGGTAACATTTCTAGAGGGCAGAAGTCTCAATAATCAACTAGAATTCCATCCTCTCTGTGAAAGGAAAAGAGAAGTAAATCAATTAACTACTACAAAATCTTTGGGTTTTTGTCCTTCAGTCAACTGTGAAGCTCTTCATTGATGGGAAATTTGTTGACTCCAAAAGTGACAAATGGATCGACATCCACAATCCAGTAAGTGAAGCAATTTTGGAACTTAAAAGTGACAAGCCTAAAATTCTGAGAACAAGGTGGGAATGTGGGGGACCCTAGTCTATCATGAAACACATAGTGCTGCCTCTGTGAATCCTTGAAAAATGAAGAAGGTGGAGCAGCGGCAAAGCATGATGTGCTGTTTTTTCCCATCAGGCCACCAATGAGGTCATTGGCCGGGTACCCTTGGCCACCAAGGCTGAAATGGATGCAGCTATTGCTTCCTGCAAACGTGCGTTTCCCGCATGGGCAGACACTTCAATACTAAGTCGTCAGCAGATCCTACTCCGCTATCAACAACTTATTAAAGAAAACTTGGTAAGAACTCTGAATTTTATAATTTGCCAAAGTGTTATCTAGGAGACAACACTCACTCCCATAGAGGCCCTTTTAGCAGCCCTCCCTAATCTGTAACTCAGAGAGACAAAGATGATGGCTTCCTAGTACTACTACTCTTGGTTTGTTTTTCTTTGACTGTCTTGAGAATTTTTTTTTTTTAAGATTTATTTATTTATACATACAAGCTGGGGTACAGGCCAGAGGTGTGGAGTGGCGAGAGGCTTCTCCAGAGACAGAGCGGGGAGCAGAACAGGCAGATCAGAAATACACTGCTGAGGGGAGCAGCGGGCAAGGCAGGAGAGGTCTGCCGCGCCATGTGGGATTCTCCCCGGCTGGGCGTCGAACTCACATCACTGCTGCCGACAGCTCCACAGCTCAGCGCTTAACCACTGCGCCACCAGGGAGGCCCCTGTCTTGAGAATTAAAAGAAGGCACATCCTTGCATGGTTTCCATGTATGTTTTTCTCTCTAGAAAGAAATTGCCAGGTTAATCACATTGGAACAAGGGAAGACCCTCGCTGATGCTGAAGGGGATGTATTTCGAGGCCTGCGTAAGCTGGGAGCCCCCCATGGGGAGTTCAGGGACCCTTGGGAAGGAGCAAAATGAGATGGATGGCAAAGATCCCCGAATGGGGTGGGGGGGCTGCTTCTTCCTATGTGTGGATCTTGCTGTCCCATCATATCTTTTTTTAAAACTTGTGGAAAATGACAATCTCTGTATTAGATTGATTTATTTGATGTGATCTGCTGGGAGGCATGTGTGTTAGACTCTCCATTTTATACAAACCCTTCATGAGGAAGGACAAGTCAGTGTTATCTTCCCTGTGTCAAGTCATTCCTCGCCCTCTGAGCTTAGTAGAGCAGGACTATGCTAAATACTCCGTATGCAGAGCTGGTCCGACGCTTCTTCTCTGTTCCAGAGGTGGTTGAGCATGCCTGCAGTGTGACATCTCTCGTGCTGGGGGAGACCATGCCATCCATCACCAAAGACATGGACCTCTACTCCTACCGTCTGCCTTTGGGGGTGTGCGCAGGCATTGCTCCTTTCAATTTCCCTGCCATGATCCCACTCTGGATGTTTCCCATGGCCATGGTGTGTGGAAACACCTTCCTGATGAAACCGTCTGAGCGAGTTCCTGGAGCAACTATGCTTCTTGCCAAGTTGCTCCAGGATTCTGGTGCTCCCAATGGAACACTAAACATCATCCACGGACAACATGAAGGTAACTGCCCTTCGGTATGTGGCACTTCAGTGCCTGGCTAGAGCAAGGAGTTCAGTATTCATGATGGGGTGCTTTAGGATGAGGAACCTAGGAAAGAAGGGGTTTTCTAATATCCTCCATGTCTGACGTTAATGTTTGCTATTTTGCCATCTCTGTGTGCTTTAAGTAATTAATTGCAGAGTAGCAGTGTTTCTATACCACAGAGTAAGTCAGGACAAAGAAATATGCATTAGGACGAGACACAGGTGGAAGAGAAAGTGTTCACTTTAATATTAAGATAATTTATGAGAATGTTAACTCAGGTAATTTACAGACCTCGGAGAGACTGAAGGTCTTCTAATTCATATAATAATAGCTAATAAAGAGTTTCTGTGTTTTGGGCACTGTCCCTAGGGCCTTTCATATATTATTTAATCATAACAATAACCTTTTGTGGTAGGTACTTTATTTTTCCACTTTACAGATAAGAAAATTGAGGCACAATGAAATTAGTTTGCTAAAAGTCGTACTTCCAGAAATTACCAAAGTCAGGATGTATGTATGCAGGAAGACTGACTCTGGTTTTACTTTTACTTTTACTATGCTATCTTGCCTCTCACATGTAGGCACAATAGTATCTGAGAGTCTCCCAGTACAGTGAGTTGAGGAAATATCACCAAAGGAAGAGCTGTATATTGAAAGGCTAATGTTTTGGAAATAATGGGAATTAAAACTTTCAGAATAAGAAGTAGAAATTCTTTAGTAGTGAATGAGAAAAATAAAAGACTTTAGGGAGAACAGAAGAGCGAGAACTTCAAAAGGGAAATCCAGAGTAGAAAAAGATATATGTGAAAACTTTAATTCTTAGCAATGGGAAAAGGGGAAATTTGCCATGTAGAGAATTCCATGGTCATTTGTTCCTTTGTGGTAATCATTTATTTTCTTTTTAAAGCTGTAAATTTTATTTGTGATCATCCGGATATCAAAGCCATCAGCTTTGTGGGATCCAACCAAGCAGGAGAGTACATCTTCGAGAGAGGGTCAAAACATGGCAAGAGAGTTCAAGCCAACATGGTGACTTCTTATTCCTTTTCCCCCAAATTCTATGTAGTAACATTAGCTAGAAACATCCCTTCAGCGGTGGGGCCACTCAAATGCCAGTGTTTATTACCACTTCATCCTAAATGTTTTTCCTTTATTTACAAGTCTTGTGATGAGTTTTACTCTAAGTCACTTTAATTAGTACTAATCTTAATGAATTCTATGGGCTTCAGCAATAATGGCCAAATTCTGGTTTTGACCCTCTTTCTTCCTTCATACGATGCTTGTGACCCTTTCTCTTTCTTTTAAGGCATTTTCTAACTACTAATGTCAAAGACAGCTTCCCTAAGAGTTCAGGCTATTTAAGGTCCTGGAAAAAGTCAACTATCCTTGTTATATGAGTGTGGTTTACTTGATTGCATATATTTGCTCCTCTTACTAGCTCCTTGCCAAATATTTAGCAATTCTTTGATACTAAATATAAAGTCCAATTGCCACTTTCTTACTCTTCAGCTGATCTTGCCTGATGTCACTAGGAGGATAGCTACCTGTGCAGAGGTCCATTTCTGAATGTGTTTTTGCCAGTTTGACCTAGGCTCCTTCAGTTCGCTATTGTCTTCTGGGTCTAATATTATTCTGTGTGTAATGGGGTAGAATTAAGTAGCAAAAATAGTATCTGTCCATGGGCTCAACTATAATTGTATCTGGAAATACACATATGGAAATGACCATGTGTCATCGGACATAGAAAGGAAGTTTATGGGACTGTGTGTTTGGAAGCAAGCCAATTTGGGGAACATCTTTCTAGAGAAATTATCAGGAACCCTACCTCCTATTTTGCTTTTAACTGGTTACTGGAAGCTCTTTGTTTACATTACTTTTCAAATAACTGGAAACTGCAGCAGACAAATGTTTTTCTAACTTAGGCAAGAGAAAGGAATTATCCTTGGGGTCCTAGATGCAGTGTTTAGCTTGTCATTTTGATTGAATATGTGATTGTGGCTTTTTTTTTTTGGTGGGGGGTAATGGTTTTGATCTAAAACACATCAGCTTATCAGATGAGAAGGAAAAGTAATTTGGAGATTTGCTCAATTTTGCTGAGACTTTAGTAGTATCAAAATTATAATCTGTCCTCAAAGCAACAGAGGATAAATTCTCTAGTCCTTTCCTTTAAGTCTCATTTGAAATTTCAGATTCTTTGCTGAATTTTTTAGCTTTATCATATTTTGCCAAGGAAGATATATTTACTTTCTCTATTTCCTTAGGGAGCCAAAAACCATGGGGTAGTCATGCCAGATGCCAATAAGGAGAACACCCTGAACCAGCTGGTGGGGGCAGCTTTTGGAGCTGCTGGTCAGCGTTGCATGGCTCTTTCAACAGCAATTCTTGTGGGTGAAGCTAAGAAGTGGCTGCCAGAGCTGGTGGAACGTGCCAAAAACTTGAGAGTCAATGCAGGTAATCAATGATTTATCTAGCTCCTTTAGACTTTGTATTTGTCATTAAACTTCATTTAGCCTTTGCTTGATCAATGAGAACAATCATGTCTATTGTTACTATTGCCTCTCTTTGCACTGTGCCTGTCTTCTGGATTCACCATTTGTTAGCAGTCATAATTTATGTTAATGAAGACCCTCTACTGTTTCTATGTGGCTTTATAGGAGACCAGCCTGGGGCTGATCTTGGCCCTCTGATCACCCCCCAGGCCAAAGAGCGAGTCTGTAATCTGATTGATAGTGGAACAAAGGAAGGAGCATCCATCCTTCTTGATGGTCGAAAAATTAAAGTAAAAGGATATGAAAATGGCAACTTTGTTGGACCGACTATCATCTCAAATGTCAAGGTGAACAACTCTATAAAGTATTTCACAAGTACAAGAGCTGAAGGCATCTTAGAACTGTGGACTCTCATCTCTCCAGTTTATAAATGAAGACATTTCAATGACCAGAGACCTCACCTCTTGCCAGGATTACTCAGTTGTTTTATCTAGAGTCTGAATGAGTCTCCTCTCTTGATTCAGTCTCTTTTTACTTATACCAGTGCCGGACAGACTTTCCCTGAAGGGATAGGTAGTAAATATTTTTAGCTTTGCAGGACTATATAATCTGTCACAACTACTCAACTCTTGACACTTTAGTGTGAAAGTAACCATTACCATAGTGTGACTGTTTCAATAAAACTTTCTTTATGGAGGATGGAATTTTAATTTTATATAGTTTTTCATGACATGATTGGTTTTTTCAACCATTTAAAAAAATGTGAAAAACATTCTCAAGCTTCTGGGCTATATAAAAATGGGCAGTAAGCCACATTAATCCATGGGCCATAATTTGCCAACCCTTATTTTATATACTTGTTACTTGTTTAATGTTTCTTCCCTCTCCTCCTTGTTGCCAAGCTTATAGTTATTGCTATATCAGTACATCGACCACCTATTATTGAATATCTACTCTGTGCCCAAAACTTACCTGCATTTCCACCAGAAAGTTACAAAAGAAAAATAATTGGTGTTATTTTTTATTTTATCAAAACTCTGAAAGTCTCTCAGCTAACATTAATTACTAAACTGAGGTTATAAGGTCTTTCTTTGATATTCGTCTCTACTAATCCCAAATAATCAAGAGTTGAATTTAGTAGAAGTTATGAAATCTCTTGCCACAGAAACATAGAGGAAAAATCCATTTGTCAGCAACAAATATAGCTAACTAGCTACAGTGGTGAGGGATATTTGACTATTTTAATGTGACCTGCTATCAAAATATAAATGTATGGACTCATTTGGAAGGCAAAGGAAGAATGAGAATAGACTGTTTATGTTACAGAAAACTTAGCATAAGTGTACTTTAAACAAAAAATTCTGTTGTATTTAGTACATATTTGAATCGTGAAACTAACTTTTCAGTAACATAACAATTGTATAAACTAGTCATGTAGGTAATATTGAGGAAGCCAGTGGTGGAACTTAAAAATCCAGTGCAGTTACAGTTCATAGGAACTTCAAGCTATTTGTATGATTGGCAGCTTGGAAGATGGAACACAGTGAGAAGTAACTTTTTTTATAGGTGTTTTAAAATGAAAAGAGGTTTCTAAGATGAAAGCTGCCCATATAATAAAGTACCAAATTAGCAGTAAACACTGACTTTTCTGTATGCATCATTCCTGGTAGCCAAATATGACCTGTTACAAAGAGGAGATTTTTGGCCCAGTTCTGGTGGTTCTGGAGACAGAAACTTTGGATGATGCCATCAAGATTGTAAATGACAACCCATATGGAAATGGAACTGCCATCTTCACCACCAATGGAGCCACTGCTCGGAAATATTCCCACCTGGTGGATGTCGGGCAGGTTTGTGAACCGAATTTTTAAGTTTCTTATTCCACTTACTGTTTCCTATCTAAAGAGAGATGGTAAACAGTGATCAGTGACTGCCCCTCTGACCTCCCACAGTGCCCATTTCTTCTTCAGGAATATAAGTTCCTGGGACGGAAGATGGGGGGAAGGTGGGTGTTTAAAAATGGTCTCTTGGATGCCAAGTATTTGTGCTTCTAAATGGAGAGTTTCTTTGAGTTCTCTTCTTAGTAGTTGATGTGGATTTGTTCTGTTTTAGGTGGGTGTGAATGTCCCCATTCCAGTGCCTTTGCCAATGTTCTCATTCACTGGCTCGCGATCTTCCTTCAGAGGAGACACCAATTTCTATGGCAAACAGGTAACTTTTAAATTTAAAGGAATATTTTTTTCCTCTAAGAAACTTTCAGGAACATATTCAGGAGCAAGGAAGGGCCTGTTAGCAGCTTCTGTGGGATCATGTGTTGTCCAGCAGTGCTTTCAGGAGGTCTCCTAGAAAAGATTTAAAAGTCAGCAAAGTTTTACCAAAACTGCACAAGCCTTTGTACACCCTTTCCTCTGCCGGTGACTGTCTTTCTGTCTTCCACCTTTCATCTGACTCTAAACCATGTGTCATGTCTCATGTTAAAGAATGGACTCCTCCAGAAAAATCACCTCTGACCAGCACCATGCCCTTCCCTCAGTGCTGGGTTGGGTATGTCCTCATTGCTCCCACTGCACATATTTCTCTTATGATAGATACTCCTCTACAACATAATTTTATTGCCTACCTTCTTTGTCCCAAACACTATTTGAGGCAGTGTAAATATAACACTGAACAGGAAAAATCAAGTAGCTCTAGAATCAAATTACCTGGATTTAAATCCTCGCTCAGCCAGTTATTAACTGTGACCTTGGGGGGGTAACCCTCCCTATGCCTGAAATTCCTTCATCTGTAAAATGAGAATAACAATAATACCTATATTTAGGTATTATTAATAGGTTACAAGGATTAAATCACCACAGCTTTCATCAGGTGCATATGTCCTAAGGCAGAAATAGGCATGGCATATTCAAGCAGCAGAAATGGACGGAAGCATAGTGAGTGAATGAGGAGAAGAGTGATAAGAGGTAAGGTTAGAGAGGTAAGCAGAGCACAAGTCATGTAAGGCTCTTTAAGCCGTCTTAAAAAGCCTGCATTATATTGTCATTATCTACTTATCTGCAATACCTGGCACAGAGCAGTTGCCTAAAGCTATGTTAAACAAAAGGAAGTTCTTTGTAATCCCACAAAAGTACAGTCCTTTTGGAGCATTAAGTAATAAATTATACGTTTTCTATATAGGTTTCCTTTTTATAAGTTATTAAAAAGTTAACAGTTGTAATTGCATAGCTGAATATAATATTACGGCCAATGTGTTAAGTAAATGCTGGTTATCTAGGGGTTGATTACACTGGTCAACAAATTTTTTTTTTTTTTTTAGCATGTAATTCAGTTTATGCAAATTTCAAAAACAGGCAAAGCTAGTTTAGCTAGTTTATGACTGTATGATTAACACATGACTTTCAGTAGACATGTTTGCAAATATTTTCCTCCCAATCTGTGACTTGCATTTTCATTTTCTTAATGTCTTTTGAAGATCAATTTTTTTTTTCTTCCATTTTTTTTATTGTTATTTGTGTCTTTTACATTTTGTATTCCCCTTGGGTAACCCACCACCAATTCACCCGTGATCCATCTCCATGGTCCCCTGTATTCTCCTCTCTTCCATTTTGTGCCCTTATCCTCCCCTCCCCCCTCCCCCACCGCTGAGTGTCTCTCTCCCACCCGGCCTCCCTATAGTCCTGTTATAAGTGAAACCATTCGATATTTTTCTTTTTCTTTCTGGCTTATTTCACTGAGTATGATTC
>PVIJ01015683.1:0-35505 GCA_004024925.1 Scalopus aquaticus
ATATATATATATATATATATATATATATATATATATATATATATATATTTCTGTCTAAAAAATAAGGAAAGAATGCCAGAACTGCTGAACAAGTTCTTAATGCACTGTAATTATAAATACAAGGAGTTAGGACAAATATGAAAGCATTCCACAATGAAGGAGCGTGAAGAGCAATAAACAGGTGTCAAGAGCACGTATAAATCTGCAGATACTTAACAACGGGCCAGGTCTCCCCCTTAATGAGGGGACTCTGCCTATTCTGGACACCACCTGGGAACATGAGGGCACCACACACACCTCCACCAGGCAACTTCCTCCTGGGACACGCAGTCTAAACCACATACAGCAGAATTCTTTTCTAAGGAAGTTATAAATTACTTACAAGGCGATTGCTGATGTTTTTCATTTTTTCCACAACACTCTTCATAATTTTCAAGCCTGGTAAATAAATACTAACCTATAAAACCATTGAGAAAAAAATCAGAAGTACTAAAAATAATATAGCCAGGTACTAACAGGTGCTCACTGCCTATTTTGAAATGTGTGTTATGCTTAAAAGCTAGAATTCTGTGTTTTACAATTGTGCAAATAAAGTTCATTTTAAAATATGAAAAGAAAAACAATCATTTAATTTCACTGAACCTACCATGGTTACCCTGGTCACAGGTCCCTGTGGGCATTCTTCTGGTTCCAGGATTGAGATTCGCCTATATGAGCCCAGGGGGACCAAGCCTCTCGCACCACAGGCTGTCCTCTAGAGAGGCTCGCACACAGCTCAGGGGACTTGAGAGAAAATATGGCCAGCAAGTTCCTGCACCAATACTCAGACTGGGTTGCTAATAGTGATGGAAGCAATGCAGCTTTTTCCAGTCTGTGCAGCTGTCTTCCAGGAAAAGTCAGGAAGGATCTTTTCATAGTTTATTCTTCAATAAATTGTGAACAAAAGGCAAAGGACCCTTTGGCAGCAAAATGATTTTTTGATGGCTCTGAGATTCCCATCACCAAGACTAGGGCAGTCTCTCATTGACTCTAACACATAAACAGCCTAGACACTGCTTCTTATAGGAAGAGGAACAAATTAAGTTCTGTGAAACCCAAAATGGGGCCCAAGGTATGACTCTCAAGAGATATGATGTGCTTCCAAAATACATTAGTTTTGTTTAGTTTTACTTAGGTGCTATTAATAAGACATTCTCTCCTCTAGTTGCAAAAAATGTTTTTCCATTATATGCAGCACTGCCATAAGACGTTTTATGTAAGCAAAAGACAAATACTCCAAGCTTTTGCCTTCAGTACCCTTAAAAAATAAGCATCTCTTTCTTTTCAGGTATATAGAACTTTCACATACAATAAACTATGAAATTGTAAACTCTAAAACTTTAAATCACACCATTTAATACATGATGAACAACTCACCTCAGATGCTGGGATTGTAGGTTCTTGTAAATCCTTCCACAATTTTCTAGGAATAACCTTTACAGGGATGTCGTGTGTTATAATGCGACTACTACTTGACATAGATAACTGACAAGAGAAAATTTTTTAAATATTTTAATGTCAATATAAAATCAAAACAAAACTGAAGGACAAAAAAAAAAAGCTGAAACATCAAATTTAAGTGGGTTGTTTTCAATTCACCCATCGAAATCCATTCAACAAATACTTATGGTGTGCCTATTGAGCTCTGGGAGTCATAAGAGCTGGGAAGTATGGTGAAGACAACATCTCCAATGTTCCTGTGGACCGATAGATTACTAAGCAAGGAAACAAACAGCAAAACTGTATGAACTATATATTAAACATTCAATTACACCCTTCAGAAAATGAAACAAACCACGTGAGTGTCATTAGGTTCCTAGAGGGACATCAGAAAAGGCCTCTCTGGCAATATTTCAGATTACAACAGAACAAGGAGTAGCAGCTAGCCATCAGCAGATAAGGTTAAGAGGAAATTGTGCCAACAGGAGGAACAGCATGGGTAAAGCTGTGAGGCATAAGTAAACTCCCTATGTTGAAGGAACCAAGAGACCACTCTCTGTGCACAAGACACTTGCTGTGTTGTAGTGTCTGTATGACTGAAATGGTAACAGTAGCATACGTTTATTTATGTTCAGAGGCTTCTATAAGACACGTGATAGACCAAAGTATCCTGTACTTTGGGTTAGGAAATTACTACATGTTATTATATTGTCCTTCCTTAAGTAACTGAGGAAACACACCAACCTTACATTGTGATGTGAAAAACTCTGATTAGCTCCAAGAATTGCCTGATTACAAAGGTTGTGAAAATCTTAAAAAGCTGAAGAATCTTCTTTAGCAGAGAGCATTACCAACACTTACAAAGAAGAGTAATAAAATACATACCACACATAGAAGAGTAAGGCAAAGAAGGAGGAGATAGAGGGAATGGTGACACTGATGCTAAGCACCAAAGGAAGACAAGGTTTCAAAGAGTGGAAAACAAAGAGATTCAAGTGGAAGCTCCAGAATCACCAAAGGCAGGGAGCTGGCAAAGAAAGCGATATATCCAGTGAAGCACTCAGCATATGGTAGTTTCCCAGTTGACTCCAAGATACTTGGGCCACACACGTGGATTTCATTCTTGAGCAGTGAAGCCTGTGGTGTACGTGTGTTCTGAGAAGAGCCAAATGCATTAAATTAATCTGGTAGTAGCATGGAAAATAAATGTTTTGCTCAAGAATGAGAGGTCATATAAAGGTATTACATCAGGTGAGGTGTCATTCTAGACAGTGGCAATACCACAAAAAGAAATGAAGACATGCATATATGAAAAGATTGCCTAGGAAAAGGTGGTATCCTAGTGGAATAGTATGTGGTCAAAATGCTATATAAATATAGGAAACTGACTTCAAAGGAAAACTAATATTTATGTGCCGGATCTTATATTTTAATAGAAACGAATTAGCTTTCTACATACTGTTCAAAAGCCTGAGCCTGTATCTACTTCATTTCTTTTGAGAAATTTCAGAATTCTTCCCAACCTACTCACCAGCTCTATAGAGATTGTGAGACAGGGAAAGTGTTTATTAGTCAGCTTGATTTTCAAGGCTCTGGCATTCTGGGCAGTTTTCAAGGCTCGAGATAAGTTTTCTGATGTCAGCTCTAAATAAATCTCATTATTTTCTGCTGAAACACCTTCCATTTGAAATTCACTGAAGAAGTTCTCCTAAGGGAAGGAAAAAAGGGGGTCCATCTGTGCCCTTTCCAAAGGCACTGAGGGAACTCCCTACCTCTTAGGAGCCTCTTCTCACCTGTTGGAGCTCACACCACATGCTCACTCCGCCACTGGCCACCTTGTCGGAGAGAATGAAGTTGAGTTTCTCTGGACTGATGCGCAGAGTGCAGGTTTTGGCAAGCTTGGCTATCATATTACTGACTCCTATAAGCAGGGGATTAGAGTAAGGTATTACTAAGAAGCACAGCAAGCATCTTAGAGGCCAACTGAACTTGTGGTACTTGTAGTTTTAACAAGATGCAACTTCAGAGAAAAATTACTTCCCGAGGATAAACACTGGTATCCCTTTGTAAACCACTTTAATACATAAGTCACAAGCTATCAACATAGTAATAAGGAAAGTGAGGTTTTGGGGATTAATTAGTGCCCAGAGGAGCCCACGGGGTGCAGCAACACAATGTCAGAGCAGGGCTAGGCACAGCGGGAGTGCAGGGACCAAAGCGGCCAGTAGGATATCTGCGCCAGTTATCTGCAGTTAACGCCAGAGATTGTTTTTTACAAAAGGTTTGTGCCTGGTCATCAAGTTCTAGATGCGATCTTTGGCATCAAGCTTTCCCAGGCCCAAACTCCAGCACCTCTCAACCGGCACCCCTTCGCCCCACTCACTCCAAGCTCCACTCTCCTGCGCCCCCACGCCCCCGTGGCCCTGACCCACCCCCATACGTCGGCGGCCCGCGCCTCCCGAGCACGCAGGGCTCTATCCCACTCCTGTTCCTCGGTTGCTCATTGGTCGCTGCTCCATTTTCCCGCGGGCCCTACCCGCAGGCCCTCGGCGGGAGCACTCCCACCATCCGCGCCCCCCCGCCACCGCCCCTGTCTTTTCCACACCGCCGTAGCCAGGCGCGGCCCTAGCTCACGAGTGAAGTGGTTCAGACAGGCGGTGTCCACGATTTTGGCCCGAAACTTCATGGCGGCACCATGTAGCGTAGTGTCTGTTTACGGCAGACGAGAGTCACTCTTTAAGTGTCCCGCCGGAAACGCTCGACGCACCGATTGGTTCCGCTGTGCTAGCGTTTACACGTTGTCTGGAGTCACGTCCTGGGGGAGGCGGATCCCTGACGAGACCCGAAGAGAACCTGTGCCCCCGATTCGTTTTCCTGGGAAGTGGAGTGCAGAACAAAGCCCCCAAGAGGAGGTCAGGTCCTGGGTCACCCGCCCGGGCACTGGGGTTCCTGGTCACGCCCCTGCTTGAGGGCAACATCTGCTTTTCGTGATGAAGTTCCAGGTGGTTCTGAGAATTCACCTTTTGAAAGATCTTTGTGACATGTATTTCCAATTAGAAATGTTTGACTAATGTGTTGATATTTCAGCAAAGTTATTGTAACGGCTTTAAAAAGCAGACCTGCAACTATCACAGGTGATAAAGTAACAAGTTTTATGCAATTAAAAAATACACACACCTATAGGATTTAAGGAATGACTAACAGATGCATTATTTCATTTTCTCCTAATATATTTCTTAATTTTCTTCCAAATACGATGCTCTCAGACTCCAAACATGAAAAGCTTAAGAAGCCCTGTTCTAAGTACAGCCAAAAGAAGAACTAGAATTATTGGCAATTGCTCATTCTATTTGGCCATTTTTCTAGTTATTGATATTATTGCTTTGTTGAAATTATATATTGAAAAGATTGGTCATTACACTAGTTATTGCCTCCCCTCCCCCCATTTCATTTAAGATTTTGTTGTCCATATAGGGCCTTATTTTTATATTGTCAATTTATTTTTCTTTCTTTTGTGACTTCTGAAGTTTGAGTCTTATTTAGAAAGGTCTTCCTAGACAATACCATACAAGAATTAGCCCGTTATCTTTTTTTTTTTTTTACGGTTTCATTACCCAACTTAAATCTTTTACTCCATTGAGAATCATGCTGTAAAATGAGAAAATACAGGGGCAATTTTGTATTAGATAATTGTCCCAAGACATTTGTTTTTCTTGTCCCCTTTTGAGATGCACTTTTATCATATACTATAGTCTCACATAGATGTAAATCTCTTTCTGATTACATGAGAAGCAGACTTCTGTCTGTTTGTTGGCCTGTCAATATGCAGTTTTTTGTTTTATATCTGTGTCATGGAGCTATTTCCTTTTGTTGATTGTCTTTTTTTCAGAGATTTCCTGGCTTCCTACTAAGTTTTTTTACGTAATAGTTTTAGAATTAACTTGGCTTAAAATTCAACACTTTGATCTTTTACACATACAGTGTGTTTTAATCTTTTTACAGTGTTCTAATATTGAAAATACCAAACATAAAAGCAGACAGACTAGTGTGAGGGAGCCTTTCTTCATGGACCAGTCCTTCTTCATGGACCATCGCGTGTCATCCTCCATAAATCCTCCCACCCATTTCCTCCTTTTATATCATTTGTGAAACATATCCCAGGTATATTTCATCTTTTAATATTTTAAATATGTAAATTTGAGGTAAGAATTTTTCGTAACAAAATCAATATGCCATTATCACACAGGCTCCTAAATATCATTTTTAACAATAAATCTTTAATATCCCATATTTATGAGGATAAATACCACAATTTAAAAAATATTGATTAAATTGAATTACAGATTAATTTAGGGAAAACTTATTTCAGGGAGAATTTAATTAAGAATAATTAATTTTTTTAATCCACATATCAGTTATGTTTTTCTCATTTATTGAGGTTTTCTCCTAGTCATCCACTGCTGTTCAAGAGTTTCTTCATCCAGGTGGATAAATTTATTATCTTATCTGATGTTTTTTATCTTTGAATTTGATGGAGGAGATAGAACTTAGAAAAAAAGGAATCACAAGACTAGAACCTTGACTCACATAAGGAGGTGGGCTGGAAGGAATCATCATGGCCATTAACCCAGTGATAACCAAAAATCCTTAGGAACCAGTGCCTAAGGCTGAGCGAAAGTGAAGATGTGGAGATTGAGCCCGTTGTGGAATCTCTTGTTCCCTTTCTGGTTCTGGTTGGTTGGTTGGTTGTTCAGGGTCAGCAACAAGCCATCCAAGGGGATGAGCCCCTCCTTACTGAAAGAGGACTATATCAGGGCACTCTCTGCACTGGCTTGGGGCAGCAGCTGTTCTGCCCCCGTGACTATGCAAGCAAACTTTTCACCAACTCTGTTCCTCTGTAGGGCAGCAGCCTTCCTGCCTACCCACTACTTGTACCATGCCGGGTCTTCTCTTCACTGACCTGCCTCAGAAGGGGCAGCTGTTCTCAGGACTGCCCGCCTGCCTGCAACCACGCAGGCCTCAATCTTAGCAAACCTGTCCCTTTCAGGGCAGCTCTGCCTGCCGCCTTGTGTTTATGCAAGCATCCCTTATTCTTCTGTTCCTTTCCCTAATAAACCTGTCCTTTAAATATAACTAAGTCTCTGTCTCATGGAGAAGCTTGCCATGTGCCACTGAAGGGGAGCTCTGGTGAAACCTTTCACAGAGTGAACCCAAGGACCCTGGCTGCAAAACCCATCAACTCCAAAAACAAGATCAATATGACATTTGTAAATTATATCCACTGAGCACTTTGTGTTTATGAAAGATGTCGATTTATATGAAAAAATTTATGTTCATCCAGCTTACTATAGTTTCTCCCTTATTCATAATGTGTTTTTTTTTAAAGATTTATTCATTTATGCTTACAAGAACTGGGGTGCAGATCAGAGGTGTGAGGAGGGGTGAAAAGTTTCACCAGAAACAGAGTGAGGAGAACAGGAAGATCTACTGAAATACACTGCTGAGGGGAGCAGAGAGCAAGACAGGAGAGGTCTGCTGTGCCATGTGGGTCAGCTCACTGTCTGGGATCAAACTCGTTCTATAGTGGCTGCTGATAGCTTCATAGTGCTAAGACTTAATTCCTGGTACCACCAGGGAGGCTCCATAATGTGTTTTTTAATTGACTTTCTTATATTTCAAGGAATTTATCAAATCATCTGAAAATTGTCATGGTCAGACTTCAGTAATCTTCACCTCTAATTTCTTTCATGTACCTACTGTATTGATCATTGCTCCTGGATCAGTGTTAAGGAACAGTGGTGACAGTGGGTAATTGTGTCTGATATAGATGAATGAATAAGGGAAGGCAAAGATGCTATTTGAGAAAGACTTTTGAGTACTCAAATTTTTTCTAAATACAAATTCATTTTTCAATGCTCTAACAGTATGATTCATCCTCAAAAGCTAAACTACCACAAGGTGATTGAATTTATTTTCATATTTTTATTAGTAAAATTCATTAACATTTTATTTGCAAGTATGAACCATTTTGAGGTTTTCCTCCTCCCATTTTTTAATTCTTATGAGTGTGGTAAATATGAGGGAATAAGAATACTTGGATATTCTGGACCTGAGGTCATGACTTTCTGCAACAGTTCTAGGTGTGATCTCCTGGGGTACCATGGACCCTGAATCTATATAAACAAGTATAATTTGGATGTCCCCAATTGCTGAGGATTTTAAGTTTCACACATGCTAAAGATTCGGAAACTTCATGCTGAAAATTAAGAAAAGACAAAATTAGTGTCTTTGTAAAGAAATCCAGCTCAAAGAAGCACAAGGAATGTTAATGTAATGGAAGATTGAAACTCTTTCCTTCCTAACATAAGTATTTTCAAGTACTATACAAAGAACTTCTAAAAAGACAAATGGGGGGAGGAAGGTGGTACACTGGTCTAGACACTCAAGTGCCTCTTATTGCCACTACTAAGCACAGCAGTGCTACCAGTTCTCTGTGCCAGGGAGGGAAGGGAGAGAGGGATGGCCATATAATCAAATGAGAAACTTTACAAGTATATTCATAGTTAACTCATGTTTTTTCAGCTTAGGTTTTCTCACCATTGACCAAGCAGTATCATAAAACATTTGTTTGTACATGGTATGAGATAGCTTTTATATCTTTTATATTACTTCTTGGGGCTAATGAGAAACACTGAAATAAATTTCAAGTACCTTAGTTACTTGCCAGGGGTTATATGTTACTGGCTGATATTTTTTCCGCTAATGATTTGGGAAGGGAAGGTTGCTCTTATTATCTGATATTTAATATTTATTCCCTCTTTCTCTGACATTCTACCTCCCAGCATCTCATATCACATCATTATCCCCACCTCCTTTACCCAAGGAAGGTGAGATAGTAGCTAACTTAATAGTATCAAGGGGACAAAGTAAGTAAGATAAAGAGTTTCTCAGTCAAGTGGATTGGGCTTAGAAAATTCTTTGGTACTTGCCTGTTATTTTTTGCATTAAAATGCACATAAGCACTTTGGAGCCAAGAATGGAAGTTCAGATAAACCTTGCCTAACTCATACTTTTGTGATAGTTATCCTCACATCCTAATTTGCATTGAGCAACCCCAATAAACCCTTCACAGGAATGGGGTCACTCATATCCTAACCAGTGTTTTCATTACCTGGAGCTCAAATGTTTGAACGGTGGTTCCTATTTTGTTGTATATAAACTGACCTAGGAAAATTTCTTCTCCTTCACATTGTTTCAAGATGCCCTATAAAGAAAGCAGCAGATATTGAGGTTGTAATGAGTGAGCACTTGGTTAAAATAAATGAAGGCAGTTTTCTATTCAAGAAGCAACTATTCTCTAGACATCTTTGTGTATCGACCAGCGGTACAGGGCTGTGCCTGATGCCAGAACTGCCCTATACAAAAAAGGTGTTTAACTCATGAGTTGTAAAACAAAAGGCAAGTTGTTCACAGGACTGACAGGTAGATTGATAAGTGACAGAGACTGATTGATTGATAGATTGTTAAGTACATCCATACATAGATACATAGATAAATGAATGGGGGAGAGGAAGGGGAGAGGATGAAAGGAGAAGAGAGGGGAGGGGAGGGCAAGCTCGCAGGCCCAAGTCAGTCATCAACCCTGCCCTGGCCCAGCACTATTTCCTGCCCTGACCACAGGAGCAGTCAACAAAAAATTGGAGATTCAGGTTTAGTCCAAGCACTGAATAGCAGTCCATGCACAAATTCTCCCAGCAGCTCCCAGTATGTGCTCAGCAAAGCTGAGACCTCCTGGGTATAAGATTGCTGGACAATCTTAGGAGCAGCTTGCTGGATATAAGATTTCTCTGACATCTCCAGAGGAAATGGTTCTGTCTTCATGTTCCACCCTGTGCGGAGAGCTTTCAGACAACTTTGTACTTTTTAGCTCTTCAATGGGACAGATAAGCATCACTAGACATGTGAGAAAAGCACTTAATGACAAAGATGGAACCCCTGTCAACACTTCAGAATAAAGGCAGGGAGGGATAGAAAGACATGAAACAAAACTAGACTTTGATTAATATTTTCAGAGGCTTAACAAGAGGTATTGCATCCATGAAAGAAGAAATTTAGACTCTAGAAAAGAGACTTCAATAGTCCCTAATAGGGGGAAAAGTCTCAGCAATCATAATGGCAGAAATGAAAAAGTCAAATGTGAGGTTAATGTAAATCAAAATGTTTCAGAAGGTGGAACAAAATACAAAAAAGGAAAATAAGAGAGAAGATTTAAAAAATAATAATAGATTAGGGCCTCCCTGGTGGTGCAGGAGTTAAAGTATCGGCATTATCAAACTATAGCCAGCCACTGCAGCATGAATTTGACCCCCAGCCAGGGAGCTGACCCACATGGCGCAGCAGATCTCTCCTGTGTATTTCAGTGGATCTGCCTGTTCTGTCCCCCACTCTGCCTCTGGTGAATCCTCTTTCCCTCCTGCACCTCTGGCCTATACCCCAGTTCTTATATGCATAACTAAATGAAAAATAAATCTTTAGAAAATTAATAATAGATTAGGGGATATGTTGAATCTCAGGAGAAATTGAAGCCCCTGGTTACAGCTATGCATCAGTGAGACTGGAGCAGATGGGCACAGTGCTCCAAAGTCATCTCAAAAAAGAAAGAAATGTAGACATTATCTGACATGAATGAACAATATGGGAAGATAATTATATTTCTGCAGAAGAGGTGGGGAATATATCAGTGATAGAAATATTGAAAACTAAGAAAATTAAATAAAAATGAAGAAATGATTATTCTCAGGGACATCAAAAATTTTATACAAAGAAAATAGCATTCAAGTATGATGTGGTTCAGTGTTCCAATAGCCATAGTGAAAACTTGGAATTCTGACAAACTAAAAGTAAGTTGTACCATGCCTCCAGCATGAAACAAAGATTTACCATGTGATCTAAAAATTCCACTCCTAGGTCAAATCCCAGAAACATTAAAACTTATGTCCACATAATAACTGTATACAAATGTTCATTTCAGTGTTATTCATGACCTAAAAAAGTGGAAACAACTGAATTTTCCATCAAGGGATGATTGGATAAAGAAAACGTGGTATACCCATATAATGGAATATTATTTAACAATTTAGGAAAATGAAGTACTGACATGTTATAACATAATGAACCTTGAATACATTATGGTCAGTGAAAGAAACCATTCACGAAAGACTATATATGGTTCCATTTATAGGAAGTCCAGAATAGACAAAAACATCTATAGAGATGAAGCAGATAGGATTGCTCTGGGGCTAAGGAAGTAAGATGGGAGTTGGGAGGTGACAGTTAAGGGGTGCAGAGTTTCTTTGGGTAGTATAAAAATATTCTAAATCACTGTAGTGATGGACGCACAACTATGCGAATAAAGTCATTGAAATATACCATTCAAATGGGTGAGTTGCTGGTATGGGAATTATATCTCAATAAACCTTTTTTAAAAATCAGACATCAACATATCAGGAGAATCGAAGAGCTATGGAAGAAAGCTATCTTCATTTTCTATCAGAGTACATCAATAGATGATAACCAAAACTGAAAACTTAGTAAGGAACAACAAAAACACATGAGGACAAGTACCCAAATAAGCAGCTAAAACTGTAACAAGCAGAAGCTTCTGGAGGGTAAAAATCAGAGGGTGTGGGAGTGGGAAAAGTAAAAATAGCATCTCATTATAAATATATGTAAATGCTTGATTTTTTAATTGTACACGCATAACTTATGTTAAAGTAAAAAATAAAATTAATTAAAATCATCTGTTCTAACACTTTCTGTAGATGACAAAACAGAGATTGAGCAAATAATGATATTCTCACAGGGATGCAGCCAGTTGGCAGCATATTTCAGATGAGATCCCAGCTCCTAATTCTTAGTCAACAACCCTCTATCACAACATACTCTGAACAGATTTAGACAGTTTCTTACATAGACAGAAAATTCCTTGGGTGCACTAGAAATGTTTCCCGAGGGGGACACCTTCTCTGAGATGTGGTCCATGGTGACAGCAGTTGGTATGATCTTCTTGGCAAGCTTGATTAGGACATGACCCTGGGAACCTGGAAAGGCCCAGCACTTTCCAGGGTGGACATCTGGCTAGAAAGAAAATACTGAGTTACTCTCTTGTCTGGATAGAGAAATCCACTCTTACATTATTGGTCAGCTAATAACTACTGACTACCAATCTCAATAATGCCTATTATATAAGGCACCTTATGTGGTACATATCAAACAAGAAAACTTCCGAAATACCCCTATACTTGGTTGTCCTGCCAGAGAAATTCATGTTTATATTAATCAGAGTCCTTTATCATGAGAATGCTTTCTTTATAGATCTAATTTGACTGTAAACAAAAGGCATATACTTATTAGTAGTTCTAGTGGTGAAGAAGATAGGGATAAGTAGTAATGTTAGTGGCAGAGGTGTTGGTGGTAGAGGTGGTAGTAGAGATGATAGTGATGGTGGTGGCCTTGAGGATCGTGGTGCTAGTGGTGCTAGGTGGTGATAGTGGTAGACGTGTTAATGATGGTGGTGGCAGTAGTTGTATGGTGATAGTGGTTAGAATGGTGATGGTATTGGTGTTTGTGGTGGTCATAATTAAGGTGATGATGGTGGTATTGATGGAAATGATAATGGTGGTGGTAGTGATGGTGTTCATGTTCATGCTGTGATAAAGAAGATAAAAGATGTATATCATTTTCTAGATCTAGATTATAGTCTGGAATAAGATTTTTGGTTTTGCATCCAATGGTAAATCTAAATTTGAATCTGATTTCACATGTGTACATTATAGTGAAGAACACTGCTATCTGTTGATGTCTATTACCTTTTGGGTGAAAACTAAGATGTTAGTGGAAGTCTTATTTGGAAATTTCTCCTGTTAGAATTGGACTTTATAGGAATGCATTGGTATAAATAGCACATAACACAGTATTTTAGTAGTTATGAGGTATGTATCTGGCAGTTAGGAGGTATGTATCTTGAACTAATGTGTATAGAGTAACTGCAGTTTTCTGTACAAAAGGGAGCCCACAGAATCTACTTAAAGAAATGGAATGTGTATGCTCTATTGTAGAAATTATAGGTGGTAAGTAATATTCACAATTCATTGAACATAAAACATGAAATAATGTAGTTTGATGATTATAAAAATGCCAGGAGTCAGTTTCAGGTTCTGTGACAAGTTTGGAGACTCTTATATTGCCACAATAGACATTTATATTTTCATGATAAATAATAGGAACAAAATCCAAAATATAAATAGGTTATTCTTAATGTAGCTGTTACCTGAAGAATAATATCTGGAGGCATTTCGTAATTCAAGAACCCAATTCCGTGCCAGAAAAGTTTTGCTTTATTATTTTTGTAACTTTCTGAGGTTTCTGCTTCAATAATGGAGGCTCCTAAAATTATAAAATAATTTTTAAAAATTACATAATTCAAATATAGTAGTTATATTTTAATAATGTTGTTAAAAGCATTATTGGGCAAATTACGAATATGATAAACTGCATATACTCAGGAAGTGGTAGAAAAAAATGACTTATAGTTTTCATTACCACTAAAATTTTGTCACTTTGCAAGAAATTTGTTTGCTATGTATAGTTTCACAGACTTTCTGAAACGACCGTGCTGAAATGTATTGAGGAACCATAACATTTTCTGCTTTTCCTTATTCTACATTGGCTACCTGGGGACCTACATTTGAAAAATCCTGGGTTTTTCAATAAATGCATTCAATAGAAAAGAAGGGAGAAGACATCAGAATGCCAACTAAAAAGGGTGAATAAAAGAATTTTACTTTTGTCTGTTTTATGTCAACTGTATGCTTCCTATTCAGGGAATTCAGATTCAGGCACGCCTATGCTCGTTCTCTCTCTCAGCACATGTTCATACACACACAGACACACACACACACACACACACACACACACACACACGAATAATCATATAATCATTCTGATCCAAATGCTCTCTATTTCATGCAAGATACAAATTTAGTTCCCTATGTTAATCTGGCTTTCTCAATTGATTTGAATTAGTGTCACATTGTATAATTTCTATTTATTCCCTCTCACATCCTTTCTGTTTCCTTTCCCTTCACACTGTTTACTGAACACTTACTGTTTATAGATTATTACAGATAAGGTATCACAGAGAATATTAAGGTCAATGATTCACAGCCTAGATACTTAAGAATTTTAAGTGGATATTAAGAATATTATATAGAGAGCCTTTAAACACTACCATCAAATCACTAGTAATACATTTAGAATAGTTATCAGTCATCCTGGTACATCAAAATGCCAACTAAAAAAGAGTGAATAAAGAATTCTATGGTTCACCTTTGTCTGTTTTATGTCCGCCAAATGCTTTGCAGTTGTAATGTAACTGTGAAGTAATATAATGTTTGTGATGTCTTAGCAGTTTTCTGCATGCTCAACTTCTCTGTGCTGTATCAGCCCTTTTTGTGGTGATTTTTGGGGCATGCTAATGAAGTTATACAGTCTTTGCTCTCTCTCTGACACTTGTACTCACAAAGCAATCAACTAAAACTACTTCTAGTCTCTTTGTTGTCTAGATTTGATTTCTCTTCCTTCTCAAGTTGATAGATAATCATGTTTTCCTAATTAAAAAAAAAATTAGAGAGTAGAGGTACTTTTAAGCACTAACTTTGTATACGATCTTTTCACTTCTTTACTCACCTGCTGACTTAAGGGCATAATCGGCCATCTGGACTTGGTCTTCTCTGAACTTTTTAAGTACATAATCTACCAAGTTTGACATTTCCTGTATAAATTAAAAAAAAAAGAATTTTCTATTGATCTCTGCCATCTGTTTGAGTTTTAAACAATCACTGTTCATTTGAATCTAAGTTCCAAATTTACAAAGTAGTAACAATGAACATTTACCAAGTCTCAGGCTGACCTAGGTGCTGGACACACGTTTCCAGTATCACTGTCACAGCTTGTAAAGTTGTCCTTTTCAGCAGCTGAGGTAACTAAGCCACACTGTGTCCCATCACTTTCCCAGGATCACAGAGGATGGGTAGACCTCAGGCCCCTTCTGAGGCCCCCTGGTGCTCTGGCCAGGAGGGGGTCAAGTTATGTGTGTGACCTGCTGTGTCCCCTCCCTCCTAAGTATCTATGCTTACTAATCAATACCATAAAATCCAGAGATTTTACAGCAGTTTACAAGAGTATGTGAGTGCTTATGTTTTAAGTTATTTATCCTTTGACATTACTATTACGTTCTTACAGATGTTGTGATTCTAAAAGGCACATTAACAGCTCAAGTTCTAACTGATTCAGAAGGCAGTCAAGATCAGAATTCCATGCTTTTCAAAGAGCAGATGTTAAGGAAAAGAAAGAAGCTAGTGTTTGCCAAGGGAAAAGAAGCAAAACCAAGTTCACTGGTCATTGCATGATGTGGCCTAAAGCTGGTGCTGATTACCCTAAACATACAGGCTTTAAGCCCACAAATACAGATATTTTGCTATTTAAGTATTTGTGTGTAGTAATTCAGAGATGGCCATTTCTGAATCTTTTGGTTTTTTGTTTTCTACTGGAAAATAAGACTGAATCACTTATTTCTTTTGTGGGAAGTAAGCCATATTGCAATGCAAAATCTTTTCTGGACTTTGACACAACTATGACAAATAGACACAATGGCTATGAAAAGGTGGCTTTCCAGAGGCAAGCTGTAGTAAAAATAAGCCAAGAAGTGTTAGGCAGAATTTTTAAGAATATGCAAGCCACTTTCCAGTTCACACCACTTTCTCAAGGAAGCCTGAGATATAACATCGGAAAGAAATAGCAAGTACCCCCAGCCAGAGCCACCCTCCAAGCTTACCTCACTCTCGACCCCCAAGGGGTCCTCATCCTCCATGGCATCGCCGCCTGCCTCCCAGCTGTAGTTGTGCAGATCATTCCTCATATCTCTAAGTAATGCCTTCAGAATGTCTATTTTTTCAATTAAAACAAGAATTTCCCGGAAGTTCTTTTCCAAAGTCTGACTTTCCTTCCTGTAAATGGAGACCCCAAGATTAGAGGAAGCGGATGCAGACTTCCTGAATCCACTGATGCTGGGCTTGGGGGCAGCAAAGGAGGTGTTTGATGTTGCATAAACTCTAGCGTGAGGGGGCTCAGAGATGCCCAAAAGCAAAAGCACTGCATTTCAATGCATAGAAAAAGTGAAGACTTTCAGGGGAAGCTGTCCAGAGCTGTCCTCATATTTGGGGTACTATAATCAGGCAAGTAGGCCTAAACCAACCTCGCAGTCCCTCCTCCTTAGGACTCTACCACCTTGACTTAAGGCTGGGTGACTTTGAAACCAGAGACCGTCCCCCAACACACACAAACCTTGGGGCTCCTGTGACCAGCCCTACAGCACTGCTTGCAGGCAGTGCAAGCAGCAGCAGGTGGTGGGCATTTTACCATCTGCCCCCAGTGGCACTACTGGGGCTCAGGTTGCAGGCAGAGGCCAGCAGTGATGGCAGATGGCAGTGGTTCCCCTACCACACTACCCCAGGGCTTGCAGCCCCAGAGTCAGGGCTGCTAGGGAGGAGCATGGGGTCCCACTGGGCCAGCTCCAGCGCTGTGGCCTCCTCCAGCTGCAGGCACTGGAGAGGCCCGTGGACTGATAAGGGGTGAGCTATGAGCTGATTGGTGCTATGGTACGATCAGTCAGCCACAGGATTGAAAGTAGTCCAATCAAACTTGTGTGTGTGGTGCTGGTGGTGGTGGGGTGGTTAAAAGAGGATATAAGGCAGGGCAGGGGTCCGATTCGGAATCAGACTTATTGCCTTTGTGCTTAAGAAGGACTTGCTTAGCTCCTGACCTCAGAAGAAAGACTGACTCACACTCTGACTTTTGAAGGGAATGCTGTTCCTGGCCTTCAAATAAAGAAGGTGCATCTAGCAGCCAATCTCTGAAGAAAGAAGGGAAGCCTAAAAACTTTGCAGAGAAATCAGAGAGCTTCTCAGAGGCCAGGCCAGCCATATCTACCTCCAGTCCTGCCATGATCACAAACTGAAACAGCTATACGGAACTCTTGGGGTGGGGGTTTATAGCAGGGCTATAGCCTCAAAGGACAGTGGCCAATAGAAGAGAGGCCACCGTCTGTGGGATGTAGGGTAAATGAAATTATCAGGCTTTTTATACGCTCTGTCATTAGCATGTATGACTGGCACCGGCAGTCTTGCTTGCACACCTGTAATTATGGACACCTGGGTCCAAAAAGCATGGGGCATGCACGTATGTAAATGAGGACACCTGTGCCGAGTGGTGAGGGGCGATAAGGGTGGCATCACTTTGAGTTGGGAGGACAGGGAGAGGAGACAGTCAGAGAAATACGGAGAAAGAAAGCTGGTCTGTCCCGATTCATCATTAAAGGCCTGTAAAAATCTACCAAAGGCCCCCTAATTATCTTTTTGTCTGTGAAAACTGAAGATGAACCTACCCAGCCTGAGATGGTTGCAAAACAGGCTTCTTACCCACGTGCACAGTTGCAAGGTTACTCAGGCTCAGGGAACAACAATGGGGCTTATTTAACAAACAGGGGAGACAGTTCTGAAGGCCACAAGTAGCCAGCTGCCTCACCCCAGACAGTGTCCACAGAAGTCCCAAATAAAATGTTCTTCATCCAAGATGGCTCTGTTCTGCCAATGAGGGCCTGGAGTGCGTGGCACACCCGCAAGCAGTGGGCCAGGATCCAACTCATCACAACTGGAGGTGGTCCCAGGTGGGGCTGCTGAGATGACGTTGTAGCAGCCCACAGCAACAATCTGAAGGTCAGGATGGACAGCACTGGATGCTGGGCCAGATAACAATAGAGACTGCAACACTGGAGGTAGTGCTGGGCGATCAACCACTTTCAAAAGGTGACCCAGACACAGAGTGCCAGTCACCTGTCAATAGAGGTGGGCAGCACTAGTGGGTTAGGACCAGTCACTAAGAGGCAGTGGCATCAGAAACACCAGTGTTGCAGCTCTTGTGGGCTCTTGCCCCACATCAACAACAAACAGCTCTTGAGACACTGGGCCTAGGGCTTTGGTGCTCCTTTCGGGTGATGTGGGAATCAGGGCCAGAGGCAGATGAAGCAGACCCCTGCCTCTGCAAGCTCTTTGACTTCTTTCTTCAGAAGTCGGCTGCCGGATGTTCCTTTACTTTTCCTTCAGAGATCAGGAACAGTGTTCCCTTCAAGAGTCTGAGAGGCTGAGCTGAAAGGGTCAGTCTCTCTTCTGAGGCCAGGACTATGGGCGTCTGCCTGCATCCTGAGCCCCAATAGGGCTACAGTGGCTGATGGTAAAATGTCCATCACTGCTGCCGCTTGCACTGCCCACAAGTAGTCTCTGGGGCTGGTTGCTGGAGCCCTGAAAGGGGGCATGTGTATCTCCAATTTCACTACTTACTAGAATTTCCCTCCCTATTTATAAAATAACACATTTACAATTTGTAAATGTTTTGAAAAATAAGTGGCAGACCAGGTGCAGGATGGATTCGGTTCAAGGTTCAAGGTTCAAGGTTGATTCGGGCAGACGGATAAAGGGTCTTGGAGCCCTTGATTTGACAGGCCTTTAATGCTGAAGAAGGGGTCCAGATATAGGCGGACCAGGCCACAAGGAGGGTGGCCAACCGACCCTCACAGCCCCCTTGATCTCCACACTCTCTCCATGGTTATTCTCTGCTTTCTCTTTCCTAACAAGTTCCCTCCTAATGATCTTTGCCTGGACATCCGTACTTAGAAGTCCGCATGCCCTGTGCTCTTTGGCTTCTTGGCCTCGGTGTCCATAGTCACAGATGCGCATGCCCCATTTTTGTCCTGTGCTCATGTTCCCAAGTGCTTTTTGCAATAACATGTTATCACATGTAGGCGATGAAACCTAAGGGGCAAACAAGGCAACAGGTGGCAGCTACAGAGAGTAGCAGCAGGAGATGAAAAAGAGCCTGAGCTACCCCATGCAAAAACTGGTAACAAAATAGATTAAACAGCTTTAATTTTTAAAATTTTCTTTCCTATTTTTATATTTGATATTTGATATTTTCTATTATTATATTTGTGAGTTCTCCACCACTCTGCTTTCAAACTCACTGATTCTCTCCATTACTTGCATTTGTCTACTGCTGAAGTCCTCTGTTGTATTTTATAGTTTGCTTATGGCATTTTAAAAATACGTTAGTTCTAATTGTAACAATCTCATTTTCTCAAACTTTACTGAGTAGCTGATTTTGGTCATTCATTCATTTTCTTAAATCAGCAAGCACAATTCTGACTGTTACTGTTACTGGAACCAAGCTGCCTTAGCAGTGGGAGCGGGCAGGAGTCGTGGGGCCTCTTATCATGCACGCTGCTCCAGAGAAGTTGTGGCAGTTGCTCCTGCCCAGTAACTGCCATTTTGAATGGACCAATCAGGTGCTAGGAGCTGATAGGTAGGTCAAATCAGCTCCAGGATTGAAAAGTGGTCCAATCAGACTTGTGGATCGTACTCTGAGAGAGGATATAAGCCAAGGTCGGAGGGACCCCAAGGGGAAGGGGGAAAGAAGGGGAAAAAAAGAGAGGATGCCAGCCCCAGAGAGAGAAGAAGGCCCCTGAAGAGATCTGGAGAAGATGATGATGACACCAGCCCGCAGGAGAAGAAAGACAACGGTTCCAGACTCCAAAGAGAGAAGAAAGAAGTCCGTTCCTGGCCTCCGAGGAAGAAAGAAGAAAAGTTGTGTCCAGCAGCCGCCCTCCAAGCAGGGAGAGAAGCTGAAGGACTCTGCAGAGACTGGGCCTCCGGTCCTGTCTCTCACGCAGCTGGAAAGGAGCCCCAGAGGCCCTGGGCCTGGTGTCTCAGAGACCTGTTTGTTGGTCTAACCCAGCACCTCATCAAGAGCTACCATCACCAGTGTGTTCCGGGTGAGGTGGCCGCCACTTGAGGATGCAGTGAGCTCTCCGTTTACCCCATTTGTAAAATAAGCCCCATGTTTGTTGTTGTTATTCCTGTAGCCCGAAGTCTCTTGCGATTGTGCGCAGGGGTGAGAACCCACAGACAGTGACCTGTCCTCTCATCAGGTGCTGTCCTTCGTTTTTGGCCTTTTGAGGCTTCTTGGTGGCTCTGGCCTCAGAGCCTGGGCGTTTGTACCCCCATCCAACCCACTTTCATTTGGCGACCACGAAGGGACTAGACACCCTGTGCCCCTTCCGCCCCTCTTTCATTACTTTAAACTCAACAGGCTTATTCCGAAGTTCCACTGGACTGAAACTTTCTGTTTTTCTGTATGTTTTTTTTTTTAAGATTTATTTATTTATACATACAAGCTGGGGTACAGACCAGAGGTGTGGGGTGGCGAGAGGGTTCACCAGAGACAGAGCGGGGAGCAGAACAGGCAGATCAGAAATACACTGCTGAGGGGAGCAGCGGGCGAGGCAGGAGAGGTCTGCCAACCCATGTGGGATTCTCCCCAGCCGGGTGTCGAACTCGCATCGCCGCTGCCGACAGCTCCACAGTGCAGCGCTCAACCGCTGCGCCACCGGGGAGACCCCTGTTTTTTGCTTCAGTATATTTTCTTCTGTCCCTTCACTTTTGTTTTTTATGGATTGTCAGGAGTTTCCTTTTTTAAATATTAATAAATTGGTTTTCTACCCCTCTTCCAAGAAACTGAGTATATTACTAGGTTGTTTTTTTTTTTTTTTTTTTTCCCAGTGTAGTGCCAGCAGGAAATGGCACTAGGCAGGTTCCTGATGATGGGCAGACGGGTATAAACGAGTCCTGGAGCTCTCGGTGGCTTTTTATGGCCTTTTATTATTTAAACTCTTAAACTCTGGCAACTATATACAAGGTGGCATGACCGGGGCGCCACTGGGTACCATCTGCTCATGGCCGGCAGGCCAGGAGGCCCTCTAGACTCTGGCAAATCTTCAGCTTCTCTGGGGCCCGTCCTACAACGTGCTCTTGCGGCTGCCCTCTGTGCTACTTCTCTCTCTCTCTCTCTCTCTCTCTCTCTGTCTCTCTCTCTCTGCTCAGCCCACTCTAATGGCTACTCTAAGCCACGCCCACCGGGCTTTGCTACTCTAAGTCATGCAGGACATAGGCCTGCAGAGGCCCATCCCCAAGGGGAGAGTGGAAAAGCCTGAGAGCTCTCCAGCCTATCCCACACCCAGGACCTTTAGTTGTCTAGTTTGTAAACCTAGCCTTTGCACCTGTTCAAATAGCTGATGCACTGGTGCCAGCAAGGGGTGAGAGGAAGGGACCAGGGCAGTAGGGCGGTCAGAGATTGTCTCTAGTGAGCATCAAGGGTTCAAGCTCATGACTGTGCTTTGGGTATCCAGGTTACATGGCGAGGATCATAGTGATCCCCTCCCCCAGGCCAATTCTTTAGCCTAAACATCTCATAGAGTCTTATGTCAGCCTCAACCTCTAAGCTGTGGCTGAACACTAGATGCAGCACTGGACGGCACTGTAGTGGAGACAGGCCACAAGCTAGGAATCTCTCTCTTTACAGTATGAGGCTTCACCCTGTTGGGCTTGCTCCTGTTACTCAGATCCAGGTGCTTAAGCTCTGGTTAGTGAGAATATTTAGTTGTTGTCTTGGTTTTGGCCCTGGGTGGGTTAAGGCAGACTTTTTGCATAGCACAGCCTCAGGCAGCAAATGATAGTCTCTTCTATGGGGATCCAAGGAAACTGATTTGAGCTGTTCTAACTGGTTTGAAGTGTTCCCATGACTGTAATTTGGGAGACTTATGCATGAGCCGGTCATAGCTGCTCTGCACTCTTATTTCTGTCATTATCCAGTGGCCCACCTGTCCTCATGCACTCTGTACCCTTTCTCCAGTGCAGCACCTGATTTTTAAAGTCCTTGATGTGGGTCTGAAACAGGACTATAGCCATCCAAGGACAGTGGCCTGACAGAGGACAGGTCACTGTGGGTTTTCACCCATGTGCACAATTGCAAGACCACTTAGGTTCAGGAAAAAACAATAATAAGGTTTATTTAACACACCAAAAAAAAAAGTTTCTAAGGCCACAGGTGACCAGCTATCTTATCCCAGATAGTGTTCACAGTGTCCAGAAGTCCCAAACAAAAGGCTGCTCATCCGAGATGGTGCCATCCTGCCAACAAGGGCCTAGAGATCGTGGCAGCCAGCAAGCAGTGGGCTAGGAGCCAACTCACCACAGCTGGAGGCACTGACAGGCCGGGCCACTGAGATGATGCCACAGCAGCCCACAGCAACAGTCTGAAGGTTGGGATGGACAGCACCAGATGTGGAACCAAATAGCAGTGGAGGCGGCCACACTGAAAGGCGGTGCCGGATGAACAGATACTACTTTTTGTGAGTCACTGTCCACACCAATAACAGCGCGTTGAGACACCAAGCCCAGGGCCTTTGGTGCCCCTTTCAGGTAGTGGCAGGAGCAGGACTGGAGGCAGGTGCAGTCACCCCGTTGGTACAAAGCTCTTTGGCTTCTCTTTTCGGAGGTTGCCGTGGATACTTCTCTCCTGTGCTTCCTTATATCCTCTTTTAGGGTTCCCCCCACCTGCCTGATTAGACTATTGAAACTGGATGCCACCTGAGGGAGGGGCTGCCCATGTTTTCTTTCTTTTGGTGCCAGTGGGTAAAACCACCACATTTTTCCAACAGTACCTGCTGCTTAGGAGGCAGTGGGAAAATGTCTGTCTTGCCTGGCAGTCCACACTGCAGCGCCTGTGACAGATGTATGTGCCCTTGAAGTTACAGCAGCTTAGGGGTTCCACACACTAGCTGCCCCTCCCCCTCTTGGACTATACTGCCCTGAATTGCTCTAAACACAGTTTACAGTTTTCCTTACCTCTTACCACTGTGCCATTGCTCCTAATGTATGCATGCCATTTGCTTATATTTAGGGATTGTTTTCTTTCTTTTGTTGTAATTTGGTTGTGACTATGTGGAGCAGGTGAGCCAGGCATCTTCACTCTGCTGCTTGTTGGACTCCTTGTATTCAAAAGGTTGTATCCCACTGCACTTCCAAAATCATTTACAATATTTTAGAATTGTTTTAGTGCCCTTATAGTTCTCTGTTACAGGGATATACTCTAATGTATTTGGCATGGCCTTTTTTTCTCATCTAGTTTTTCATTATTTACTGTATATAACATTGAAATATAGACCACTCAGTCTGTGTGTTTTTATAGACTGATTCACAGTGCTATATGGCATAAAGGAAATGCGGACAACAGGGCTAACAAGAAGCAGGTTTATTGCACCAGTTCTGACTCTTGTCCATGTTTCCTTTGTGCCATATAACAATAGAAGTAGAAATGATTTTAGATTTATAGAATAATAAAACATTTCCATTTTGGAATCACACCACAGAGTTGTATGTATCAGAAAGTCTCACTCACTTTAAAAGTTCCAGTTGTACTTTTGGTGTTCGAAGTCTTGCCTGGAAAAAAAGAAAAGCAAATCATTTTTAATCCTACCTATTCAAGTATAATATTTTTCTTATTCATAAATGGGAAAGCAATAATAATTCTACTTTGATACACATGGATGATGGGTACATTCCAGAGTCCTCTAAGATACGTGCATCTTTTTCAGTCTCAATGTGCATATTTCTCATGTTTGAAGATGAATGCTGATGATGAGTGGCATTGTATTGGAGCTTTAAGATGGACATACAGTTCCCTATTTCTCAAGACTGTAAAAGTTCTAAATACCTTCTGAGGACACAGAAAAAGAGGCAGAAACGGCAGAATGCATGGGACTGGCAAACCAAAGTGGAGGTGGAAGCCAAGAAACAGCAGGTGAAGGGGAAGGGGAGGGAGGTAGAAGGGACTAAACGGGATGGGACAAAGGGGTAGAGGAAGGAGAAGAGAAGGGGAAGATGTAAAGAAAGGGAAGGGAGAGGAACAGAAAAAGAGGGATGGGGGATGGACATTGCCAAGCCCTTGCACTGTCCCTGTAAACAGGCATCCCCTTTCTACAGAAGGAATGTGGTTTTGGATAGAAGAACTGTAGACATCAACATCAGTGCAGACACTGACAAGGCAATGAATGGGTCATCCATATCTGAACAGGTGTACCTGAGCCAGGAAAAGGATGACCGAGCTGCTGTTAGGGATTCATATAGTGTCATCCTGGAGAGATCAGTGAGGAGGCCAACATATGGGACAGCTCCTCTCTGCCTCAAACTCCAACCTGCCATGTGAGTTCCAGGCTCTCCCATGAACAGCTGCAAACCCAGTAACATAAAGCAATAGAGATATGTACTCCACAGGACTGAGCAGAAGCCTGAAATCAGTTGTCATGAAGACTGAGATTAATTCTTGCTTCCTCCAACTAACTGTGGTTTGTGGCATTCCTTCTGAATCACTCCCACCTTGGCCTTCATCTTCACCTGGGTCTCTTATAAAGACCCTTGTCATTGGATTAAGGACCCATCTATGAAATTCTTATGATTTTATCTCAAGCTCCCTGCTTTTACTAAATAAACATCACAGTCTGTGGACATAGCTTTTGGGAGGTCGCCTTTCTACCCACCACAGTGATCATGGAAATGTTATCTGGGAAATGATGCTCCATCCTTTTCTGCTGATAAATTTTTCTGCTTCAGTGATTTCAACTTTCTGTCAGGTTGCTTTGCCAAAAATTGAGTAACACACAGGGGAGCATCTCATGAATGCTATAGTGTGAAGTGTGATGATGGCATCAGAATGGAACACCGTGTGGCATAGAGAAATTAATCACCTTGCTTTTTCCTCCCCAAATGAGCAATTTAATTTAATATAGGCTCTCCTCAACATTTTTCTTCTGACATGGTTTTGGATTTGGAGTTTATTTTTAGTAGGGAAAAATTTTCATTTCATTTTTTGTTTGTTTGTTTGTTTCTATTCAAGAAAGTTCCCTGTCAGTAAGGGCATTGTTTTCAACTTTTATTTCTTTTTTTCTGTTTTGGCCTTAAGGGGCAATATAGAAAATACCACCAAATCAATTTGTTGATAAATGAATTTGAGAGTTCCTTGAAAATTAAATTTTTCATATTTTTAAAAACATTATTTTGCCTTAATTCCCAGAGTATTTCTGGTGACTTTCACCACAGGAACATAGAGAGTATAAAAAGGTACAGGACACACACAAAAAAGAGGAAGGATAAGGTAGAGAAATCAAAGATTGTTTGCATGACCATATTAACATTAACATTGAACGTTTTCTTCTTCTCTTTTCCCTTCCCCTTTGGTTTTGGTAGAAACAAACTTAAAGGAAATCGAAGCATGTACCATTCAATACTATTTCAGATCCTTGTGGACTATTTGCCTATATTGAAAAATCTTTGAAACTGCACTGAAAGCTGCATCTGTCTTTTCTTTTGTAAATGACTTCACATGCAAATCCACCAAATAAATATTACATTTGGAAAAAAAAAAGCAAGGACTGGAAATATGAAATGTGGGGCTGTCACATTGCATGCCTTAAAATTCCTGGGAGTTATTAGCTGTGGGACATGCATTTATTTCTGAGCATCATACACACAAGTTTACAGAATCCTAACAGCCTCCAGAGCCCCTCCCTGAGGCTGTGCGCTCCCCACAGTCTCCTTTGTGGGATGTTGGGACACTGGGGCATTCAGTCAGACTCCTCAATAGCCAGGATATTGTTTCACCGAGACAGCTCATGATTGAGCAGCTGCTGCCCCATCGTAGTAATGCCCATTAAGGGAGGGGGGACTTGCAATCAGTGGAGCAGGTGTAGGCTAACAACCTCTTGAGAAATGAAGTGGTCAAGTAAAGACAGCAAAGAAAGGGCAGTGTGCCAAGCTATAGTTTTGGTTAATGCTTTCATTGTTTTTTTTTTTTTTTTCAGGTAATGCTAGCTGAGATACAAAATTTTAGGAGTTCGAATCTGGCTAGAGTAATTTGAGCAGGGACAAATTTGATGCAAGTGTTAACAAAAGCCTCACATGGACATTTGTTTTTCACTCCCTTAGCAAAACTCCCACAAAATATCTAATTTTAAAGGACACAAGTGCAGGTGAATCCTAGAGGTTTATCATATTGCAGACTGTGCCTCTGGGTTGAAAAATAAAACTTGCTGCTTTACATAAGGTTTCAGATTCAAACCAATTAAATGGAGCAAGTCATTTATAATCATTGATCTTAAATTCTTTGTGACAGTGATCATAGTCATTGAGGTTGTACAATATATGGAAATTAAAACTGTATCCTCAGTGTACAGCAGCAAACAGTCCAGACAGGAAGATACTATCAACAAAATCTGGGTTTGAATTTTACCTCCAGAATTATAGCCTCAGGTCCACATGTTCATTCCCTTACTCATTCTGATCCAACTTCTTAACCTACAAGTAGTTTTAGCAAAGCTCGTATTAAAGGATCACTTTGGGGATTACATGAAATATATATTTAATGTGCTTAGGATCACTTCTGGGGCATAGTTATTATCATCTCTTTGCCATGGTGAGAGATACGAAAGGTATATCTGCCTTCCTTTTTGAAAAGCATTATCAAGTCAACTAATGTATATTATCCAAGGTTGTCCTGAGACAGAGAATAGGAAGTGTAAGCATATATACAATACATAGATTTATTTTAAGGAATTGACTCATGTGATTTTGAGGTTGGCAAATCTAAAATCTGCAGAGCAGGCTGGCAGGCTGGACACCTAAGGAGTTGATGTTGCAACTTAAGTCTGAAGGCCACCTGGAGGCAGTATTCCTTCCTCCTCAGAGACGCCAGTCTTTTTCTCTTAAGACCTGACTGATTAGATGAGGGCCAACACACTATGGAGGGTGATCTGCTTCACTCAAAGTCTACTAATTTAGTCAATACAAAACATACCTTCACAGCAACATCTGGACCAGTGTTTCACCAAGTTTCTGGGCACCATAGCCTAGCCAAATTGATCCATAGACTCAATCATCACATGAGGATTGATTTAAAATGGGCAATAATTGGAGGACCTATGGAATTCAGCAGTTGCTAGATGAGATTGGAAGTAGAGGACTTCAGAAGCCTGAGAAAATTGCATGAGTCAGGTTCAAGGTCACTGACTGGGTGGAGACTGCTGGGCTGTCCCTTCTTCCCATGAAGCTATAGCTGTCCTGACTATGATTCATATCATTCCTTTCAGATCTTTGGGTGCCAGAACATAAGGTATACGAGACTCAGTCTAGAGTACTCGAGGAAGCAGTGGGATGGACCCAAGAGAGGACATTGGTGTCAGCCTCAGACTAATCCATTTAGATCAAACGAGCTTCAGGACAAAGATGAATTCAAACCATCCAGATCATTAGGCAGTGGTCAGCAACAAAGTTCTATTTGCCATTTTTCCATGTGCTAAAAGACTTAGTCCAGTTAGGGCTACAATGACAAAATACTACAGATTGAGTGGTTTAAAGGTAACAGAAATTTATTTCTCACAGTTTTGGAGATTGGAACCCATGATCAAGGTCCTGAATAGATTCAGTGTCTGGTAAGGACCTGCTTCTTGAGTCATAAGATCTTCACATTTGTGTCCTTACATGTCAGAAAAGGTGAAGCTGTTTCCTCTGTACCTTTTATAAGGATACTAATTCCAATAAGGAACTCACCATATGACTTAATCTCCCAAAAATCCCACCTCCAAATTTCATTACATTGAAGATTAGGTTTCAACCTATGAATTTGGGGGTGAGGGGTATAAACATTCAGTAAATGGTATTCTACCCCTGACTTCTCAAAATTCATGGCTTTCTTGCATGCAAAATACATTTATCCCATTTCAATAATTCCCAGTCTTAATTTGCTTGAACATCAACTAAAAAGTCTTAAATCC
The DNA here is from genome assembly GCA_004024925.1 of Scalopus aquaticus. Taxonomy (NCBI): domain Eukaryota; kingdom Metazoa; phylum Chordata; class Mammalia; order Eulipotyphla; family Talpidae; genus Scalopus; species Scalopus aquaticus. Next base: position 27,311 of record PVIJ01015683.1, read on the forward strand.
AAAGTCTCATCCAAACATCATCTAAATCAGATGTTGGTGAACTTGAGATACAATTTATCCTGAAACAATCCCCTGAATCGTGAAACTGAATACGAACAAGTTACGTGCTTCTAAAATACAGTGGTGGGACAGGCATAGGATAGACAACCCCATTCCAAAAGGGAGAAACTTGGCAGAAGAAAGGGTACCAGGATCACAAACACTCAGCTTAGGTCAGGAGCCTGCAGAATTAGAGGCTATGGAGAATTTTAAGGTCTGTTAGTTATAAAACTAACTAATAGAATCCTGGTTCCCATATTATTTCTATTAAATATTCTCATGTAAAACAAAGATAACATATAGCATGTCAGACTCACGTTGTAGCATATTATATTTTTAAGTGAGTCACAGACAAAATTATTGAACAAAACATCACCTGGTAATTGTAAAGCTTTGAGCCATATTCTGCAATTAGAGCATTAAAATATCTGGTTTTCTGAGGAAATTCTGTTTCTTTAAGCTGCAGGTGATTTATAAGTCCTATTAAAGGAAAGAAAAATTCTGATTAGTGAATTTATCTGGAACATTTATAAGAAATTTTACATGTACCTAGAAATTTATTGAAGCATGGGGATATACACTGTCAAAAACAATGTCAGCTATACGGGTGATAATATGGAAAATGACTGTAGAGTGTTCAAAGAGTTAGTTCTCCATTGAAACAACCATAGCTGACAATTACTGAGAGAACCAAGATTTTCTGAGCTCCGTAATATAATCAAAGCAGCAAGATGGGGGCTGGGGGGACAGCTGAGGGTAATGACTTGAGGTCAGAAGAGACAAATATAAGACAGCCCAGAGTTTTGATAATAGTTGTTCTGAATCTGTAGATTATTTGGGGTAGTAAAGACATTTTGAAAATATTGATTCTCTCAATCCATGAGCACAAACTATCTTTCCATTTATTTGTGTCTTACTCAATTTCTTTCACTAATGTCTTAGAATTTTTGGTATACAGGTCTTTCACCTTGGTTAAATTTATGCCTAATTATTTTGTTCACTTTGTTGAAATTATAAATGGGATAGTTTTTTAATTTCTCTTTCTGTTGGCTATTAATGTACATCAGTGCAAAAAAAAAATCAAAACAGCATGTATTGGCATAAAAACAGACACATAGATCAATGGAACAGAAAAGAAAGCCCAGAAATTGAATCATGATCAATTAATCTATGAAAAAGGAATTGAGAATATACAATGGAGAAAAGACTATCTCTTCAATAAATAGTATTGGGAAAAGCCACATGGGAAAGAATAATACTCACTGTTTTAGATCATATACAAAAATTAACTCAAAATGGATTAAACAAAATTTCACTCAAAATTAGACCATAACTCTTCTAGAAGAAAACATAAGTGGAGAGCGACTTGACATCAGCCTTGATGATATTTTGTATTAGACAACAAAAGTGAAAATAAAGAAATGGGACTTGCAATATCACATTAAAAAGGTTTTGCAGCAAAGGAAACCATCAGCAAAATGCAATGGTAACCTACTGAATAAATAAACCTACTGATAAAGGGTAAATATTCAAAATACTAAAGAACTCATAAATCCAATAGCAAAAACAAAACAAACAAAAACCACCCAAAAATCGAATTTAAAATTGAGCAGGATATCTGAATACACATTTTTTTCAAAGAAGAAATACAGACGACCAACAGGAACATGAAAAGAAGCTCAAATTTAGTTGTCATCAGGGAAATGCAAATCAAAACCGCAATGAGTTATCACACCTGTTAAAATGGCAATTATGAAAAAGACAAATAACAAATACCAATAAGGATGTACAGAAAAGGGAACTCTTGTGCACTACTGGTGGGAATGTAAACTGGTATAGCCACTGTGGGAAAACAGTAGGGGGTTCCTAAAAAGTTAAAAATAGATAGAACTATCATAGAAAATGAAAATATTAACTTGAAAAGGTGTATGCGCCCCCAATTTCATTGTAGCTTTATTTCTGATAGCCAAGATAATGGACTCAACCTTAGTATCCTTAGACTAATAAATGGATGAATGGATAAAGAAAATGTGAGATATGTATGTATACATTTATAAACATATGTAATTATAAATATATACACACAGACATAATGGAGTATTTCTTTCAGTCATAAAAAAAAGAGTAAAATCTTGACATTCATGACAGCAGGGATGGATCTCCAATACTTTATGTAAAGTGATAGGTGAGAAAAAGACAAATACCAAACCATCTCATCCACATGTTGAATTTGAAAAAAATAACAACAAAAAAAAAAAAAACCAAAGAGATAGATAGAGAGAACAGACTGGTGGTGGCCACAGGCATTGCGGCTAGTGGGGTAGAATAAATGAATGAAGGGGCTCAAAAGACAGTCTTCCAGTATTAAGATAAATAAGGTCTGGGGATCTAATGTACACCATAGAGACTATAGTCAACAATGTAGTACTGGGTATTTGAAAATTGCTTAGAGAATAAATTTTAATTTTTTAAAAAAGACTTATTGTGTTTTTATTTATTTTGACATCAGGGGTCATGTTTTATTTTGTACACCAGTGTCCTTATTCTGACTCTCTTTAAAATTTTTATTTTCTTAAATGTTTGTTAATTTTTGGATAGTATTTGATTTCTCCCTTCAGGTGTCCTTCCCATGGTTCTTCCATCACCACCTCACTTGTGATCCATCACCATAGTCCCTTGTACTAAGAGCATTAATCTTAAAAGTTCTCATCACAAGAAAAAAAAGGTTTGTAACTGTGTGGCCATGGAGGGTAACTAGGCTTGTTATGTTGATCATTTCTCAATGTATACAAATATCAAAGCATTATGTTGTACAAAAGAAAAATTAAGAAAGACAGCCCAGAGGCAGCAAAGCCAGGCAGTTTCAGCAAAGCCAGCCAGTTTCAGTAGAAACTGGATTATTTGGTATCTAGTCTAGAGGTTGGCTGAGATACGTGGGGCACTAAGATGCAGCCAATGTAAAGTGGGGTTGAGCTCAGGTTGGTACAGGATAGCACAAGTCCAGGATACATGTGCACCCTGAATACTGTCTTATTACCAAAGATCACGGCAGTTACTAAGTTGAAACCTTGATTTTAATGGGCACTCTATATGTCAAGTAGTCCATATATTAAAGAGCAGTTTTCCTGAACACCATGATCTTTGCAGTTAGAAAAATGCAAACTGCATGTTCACGGTCATTTCTTCAAGAATCTGTGATGGGTCAGTCTTTAGTTGTCAAATTCCCAATCTCAATCACCCAGATTTAGAAAAGGTCAATTGTGTTTGTAATAAAAAATACTGAGGATTCTTAACCTTAAAGCAATTTACGTGATTTTAAATCATTATTCTGAAAGGAAAAAAGCATTTTATAATCTCCAGTAAAGCAAGTTGTATTCCTTTTACAATCATAAATAAAAGGAAAAAAAAAAAGAATGCTTCAAGAACATGTTATCACATGTAGTGTTTTCTGTGATTTTTTTACCTATAAACTTTGTCATTTCATTGAGATCTGTTATCACATAAGCATGCCATACCTATTGGCTGTATAAGGACAAATACTTAGGCACTTACCTATAAGAAGAAAAGTCAATATAAACACCCCACTTAGGATAATCTTCCATGATTGAGTTAACCTAAGAAAAATAACAACACAAAGAATTTATCAGTGTATCTATTAACCTTTAATTTGAACCAAGTTAACAGGCTTGGTTATTCTAAATTGAGTCTGTGAATTAATTTACTCCCCAATCTATTTCTTTGAAATTGACAAAAAATAGTTTTTAGGATGGTATATATTTATTTATACATATATATTCATACATACATATGTACCTGCCCCTCACTTTTGCAAACATTACTGTCATGCTCTTTTCGTATGTCTTATGTATGTTTTTTTATGTCTATAAATGAGCATAAAGATTATATTGGAGTTCTGGAAATAGAATGAGCTAAAATGAAGTTAGAGTCTGATTTTGTGGAAATTAAGTATTAAGCTAAAGAACTGTAAGTTAACTGTCTGATAAAATGATTTAATTGTAACCTTTCTTTCCACTTTTTCTTGCAGTATAACATACACATAAGGCGTAAAACATAACTGCACCGCTCAATGTGCCTTCGTAAAATAAAGATATTCATGTAGCCCATGCTGAACTGAAGAGCTGCCACAGCCAGTTAATAGTCCCTTGTGCCCCCATCAGACCCTGTGCTTCCCACCTGGAAAACGTCACCTCTCTGTTCAGCTTTGTAGCCACAGATTAGACCTGCTTGGCCTATAACTGCATATAAACAAATCATGTTTGTGGCCCTTTGCTCAGTCTATGTGTTTGAGTCCTCCCTACACCCATGCAATATGGCTGTTGCTCATCATTCCATTTTAGTAGATATTCCGCTGTGTGATAGGCACATGGGCATCCATTCTAATGTTGGTAAGCCACACAGACTATGTTAAACAATGTGGTATTTCTTATGATGCTGCTTGAACATTCTTCTGTGGGATTTTTGATGAACATCTATATGTATGTACTTTAGGTGTATTCCCAAAAGAGGAGTTGTGGATCACAGGATATGTAGACTCAGTAGATTTTGCCACGGTTTTACAAAGTGGTCACAGTTACAGTCTTTCCACACTCAATTCTCTTAAAAAACAAACAAGAGAGACAAAGTTTGATCAAGTAGACTAATCAAGTGATCAAGATGGGACAGAAAGCTAGGAGCTTCAGAACAAAGTACTCCGTCAGCAAACTAAATTTTTTTTAATCGTATAAAAAACATAAAGATGGATTATTCATTCATTATAGACAGCTTGATGTAGCAGGAGAAGCACTGGATCACTATCCAGGAAATGGGACTGTAGCTCTAGAGTTGCAGGGACTCATTTTAGCAATTTGGTCTTTGGTTTGATACTCTATCAACTAAATAGCACAGTTCTCTGCCATGGGTCTAAGAATGCTAAGAAAGTGACCTTCAGTCTGGAAGCTACTTACTTACATTTAATAAGTACATATTTACTCACTTACATTTACTTATGTGTAATTTCTTTAAATTTTGTTCTGTTGTCCAAAAATATAGAACATTTACTCCCTCCATGAGTTCCTGAGCTTTATTGTCACTTAAGCCTGTAACACTACTGCTCTAGAATTAGATCAATACTACAGGGAATATACTAGACTTAGAGTCACCAAAGAAAGGAAATAAAAATAAAATTTTAGACTCTAAGATCAAATTAAAGCTTACAAAAAGGGTAGGGTAAAAGGGGTCCATAATGGTAAAGGATAGATTTGAATTTTTAGTGGTGAACTTAATATTGTACATACAGATGTTGATATATGATGATACACACCTAAAGGTCATATTGTAGTCCAATGTTACTTTGATAAATGTTTAAAAATTAAATGAAAAAAGAGCCATGCAATTCCCCCAATGTGGGATCTGTAAGAAACTTAACTCCCAACAAAAAGCTATGATGCTTATTGGCCATTCAGGGTTGTGAGTCTGTGTCAAAAGCAACTAAGAAGAAAGGTTTTCTCAACTATCAATATATCCTCCAGCGAATTAGACTGTTGAAACCACCACTCTGCTTTAAATGTTCTTGGTCATGTGCGGGTATGCTACCTACAGATTGATCATCGTCCAGGAGAGCCCTTCTGATAGGCTGAATTAAATGAAAAGGAACACATTAACCACATTGACTACAAAGGGTAAGCTTTTCTGATACAAACACTGGCTGTCAGATTCTGTTTCTCAAGTTTCCTTGTGCAACTTCATCTAGTCTCTGGGATACCATCCTCTGCTCTGCAGCTAGCTTTGCCATCATTGTAATTTCAAATGTTTCTTGTAAGATATATTTGTGGTACTCCTTTCATTTTATTGAGAGTTGTGTTTCTGTGAGAGAGCTTCTCTGTTGCTTTTGGGATGGTTATTTGATTACTTTCCAATTTTACTTTTAGCAGTAGGCAGCACAAAGGAGGCAGATGAAGGGGCACACAAGTGGCAGGGCTTCCTGCTCTTTCATAATCTTTGTCCACAGTCTCCCATAATTAATCTACATACCACTGACATAGAAAGACATCACACCATGGGAGTCCTGTGATGCAGAGAAAACTACAGAGGAGTGTTTCGAATGATTTTCTCCAAAAAAGGAGGAAATTTTTATTGGGTTATTTTCTAAGTAACCAAAACACATAACATATACAACGCAGGATCTCCTGGAGTCATTCTGTAAAGTTACATACCCACTGCAGTCAGCGTTCCTGGGCTCTGGGTGTACGACATTCACGCTGGCACTACTACTCCCTTCTTCAGAACAACCCCTAAAATACCTGGCCCTCCTTCTAGACTTTGGTCTTCCACTCATTCTCCCCACTAACAAAGAGCTGGTAGAAGGAAGAATACCAATCACTTTCTCTTTTCTGTTTGATAGAAAACATGACATTTCATAGTGGTTTTTGTTGTATTATGTTTTTTCTCTTCGCAGGAGTTTCTCCTTCTGGGGGAAACTGTGAGTGAGCAAATCTTGAAATGTCTTGGACTCTTTGTTGCATCACTCCTCTGTGACACATCGTGATGACACAATACCTAGGTCAAGTGTCAGCACCCGTCTACCTGAGTGTACATCTCCCTGACTGGACGTTTATAATGCTTTGCTGCAACATCTTCCACATATTCTACATAATGCAAAGGTTCTTCTGTACCTGCAACTTTGCTATAATAAATTTTGCTGAGTTTGTTTTGGTGTTTAAAATGTGTCTCTGTGTGTCATAGATACAATGGAGGACTCCAAAATATTGTTCTCTAAACTCACTTGTCTTTCTGATTTCCCAGAGATTAATTCAATCTGAAATTTAGGGGTGGTTTGTATTCAGGAGGAAAAACCAGGCCAGCTGGGCCAGCGGCAAGGAGGCTGAAGTTGTGAATTCAGGTGGGGGAGCTCTAGCCCGCTGTTCCCGGGTGCTCTACCACCACCTCACTCCTATGTGGGAGTCCAGACGGCCCTGGTCTCACTCACCTGCGGAGGGTGAAGAGAGAACCAAGGCTCAGAGTCCTGCCTGGAGTCCTGGACTGCACAGCCAGGAGTTGGAGGGCCCCTGTACTGATGCTCCAGAGGAAGGGGGACCCCTAGATCAGCTGCCCACTGAGGCACTTTGACATCAGCCCTAGGGAAGCTGGGCTGCTCTGAGTTTTCCTGTCTCTTTTAAAGTGTCTTGCTTGTTCCTCTTTTTTGAGTTGTTTTAAGTGTGATATTAGGTTTTATATTTGGGATTTTTCTCACTTTTTAATGTGGGCCTGTATTACAATCATCCTCCCTTTAAGACTGTTTTTGTTGTATACTATAATTCTGGTAATTTGTAAAATAATTTTTATTCATTTCAAGATATTTTTTAATTTCACTTTGATTTCCTCTTTTATCCAGTTGCTATTAACTAGCATGTTGTATTCCTTACATGAATTCCTAGTTTTTCCTATTTTTTTCTTCTTGTAGGTGATTTCTAATTGTATGGCATTGTGGACAGAGAGGGAACTATGTATAATTTCAATCTTTTTGGTTTTATTGAAAATTGACTTGTGTTCCAAGATATGATCTGTTCTTGAAAATTTTCTGTGTACACTTGAAAAATTGTGTATGCAGCAGTTTGGGGTGTAATTGTCTGTATATCTGTTAGGCCGATCCAAGCTAGTTCCTTGTTAAAACTGTTGTTTCTTATTTCACACTTAATTTAGTTGACCTGTGTATTGTTTTAAGTGGGGATTAAGGTCCTTTAGCATTATTGTGATGTTGTCAATGTCTCTCATATGTTCTACTATTGCTTTATCTGTCTTCAGTGCATATGTCTTTATGAGTGGTATTTTTTCCCATTATATTAGTCCCTTAATAATAATAAAGTGTCCTTCTCTAACTGTTTTTTTAAAATATTTATTTATTTATACATACAAGAGCTGGGGTGTAGGCCAGAAGTATGGGGTGGTGAGAGGATTTACTGGAGACAGAGTGGGGAGCAGAACAGGCAGATCGACTGAAACACACTGCTGAGGGGAGCAGTGGGCGAGACAGGAAAGGTCTGCTGCACCATGTGGAAAGCTCCCTGGCTGGGGATTGAACTCGTGCTGCAGTGGCTCTGGATAGCTTCATAGTGCTGCAACTTAACCTGTTGTACCACCAGGGAGGTCCAGGGAGGTCT
>PVIJ01015684.1:0-35499 GCA_004024925.1 Scalopus aquaticus
GGGCAAAGATTCTAATGGACTGGTCCAATTTTACTTATGAAGTTAAAAAGAATATAATTTGAGAGAGAACTAAAAGTATAAATTGAGAATAGATTAACAGTGAACAATATAGAAGATTCACAGATAGAGTTAGTTAACCACAAATTGTGTGAGACAAAGTAAGTTAGGGCTACTAATTAAAGAAGAGATACAAGCATCAAGTATAAGATTTCTTTTCACTCTGAGAATCTAGTCGTACAGGTAACAGTTTTACATAATGAGAGGCCCAGTGACCAGAAAGAGCACCGACCTAGAATTTCTGAATTCCAGTATCAAGTTGCCATTTACTATCCACTCAGTTTTGGGTAAAGCTCTTTGGGGTCCATTTTCTCTGTCCCTAAAGAGAGGGTTGGACTAGATACTCTATTTTAATTTAATAAATTCCTGGTTTTAAAAATAAAATTTGATATACAATTAGCCTTCTAGAATTTGAGACTTATCCCTGTCTTCCAAGTTGCTAGCTCACAATAGGACCTCAACAAATGTCCTCTGAATGGACGAGTCAGGGTTGCTTCTGTGTAGATTTCCATTGGTCCCATGATGAGCTAGGCAACAGGGTGAACAGGTAGGGAAAATGATTTGCCCCCTGGGGTACAGGTAAACGTTTATATTTTAAGCTTTTCCCCTCTCTTTTCACTGAGAGATTATGTGTAATCAGAAAAGGAGATAGTATGTTCTTTATATAACCTTTATTAGGTTTTTAGTTTACAAAAGTAATACATACACATTAATTTCAGAAAATAAAGAGAAGGAAGTGAAAATAAAAACTAGTTGTTCTATCATCCTTTTTCCTATTTTGGGGCATAACCTTTCAGTCTTTTCCCTAAACACTGGATTATCATATTGAGTACAGTACTTTAAAACCTGTGCCCCCACCCCTGTCACCTTAGATAATACAGCATGAATTTTTCAAGGACACATACTCTATTGTAAGTACATGTTCCATTGTATGAACATATGATATTTTGTAGAAAAATGTCCTGTGGTTAAAGCACTTAGGCCAGTTCCTTTTTGTTTCTATCTGTAAACTTTGTTATGGTAAAATTCTTTTACAAATTCCTAATCTGTTCTTTAGGATAAATTCCTAGGCATAGTATTGTTGGGTGAGAAGATAAGAACATTATTGAGGCTTTTGAAAATATCTTCTGAAAAGCTTTTTAGAAAGAGGTCTACCAATTTGTATACCTTCAACAAAATACATAAGTTCCTGTTTCCATGTACTCTTAATGATAAGTATTATCAGTTTTTAAAATTCTGTGGCACTTTGGGAGGCAAAATATTCTAAATGCCTTAATATGCATTTCTTGTTTTAATTTGAATTTAATACTTTAATAGTAAGTCAGTATTAAAAATATAGCTATACTTGAATGTCACACAGTGAAAAATATACAAAACATCACAATCAAAATTATTTATCTTGCTCATCTTCATTTATTCATTTGTTACACTTATTGAGTGCTTTCCTTATACTGTAGATAGTTATGAAACTGGAGAAAAAAATTAATACAATTCTGTTTTCAAGGAGCTCACAGGGTAGTTAAGAAAATAAGTATGTAAATGGTATCATATAATACAGTGTTGTCAACTGTATTGTAAGTATATACAAAATTGATACTGGCTCCAAAGATGGGCAGGAAGGAAAGCATTTTTCTTAAAAATAATCAGACCCAGAATTAGCAGGGGAATGACTACAGGAGGCAGCAGAAATATGGGGTAACAGAGAAAAAGCGTGTGCTGTGCTTTTGGAAGTAGTAAATATAATCTCCCATCATAAAGACCAAGCCTACTATTACTAAGCCACACACTTTAAGTTCATGAATTCTATGTGCCCTTATTCAGCTGGTAGCCTGTCAACTGGTTTTCAGTTATTTTTTAACATTAGTCAATGTAACCGTCTTGTGACCAAATTTAAAACAAAATATAAGTAAGAGGAAAATGAGTCATTAGTAAGTAAAGATGCAAGCAGTTAAAGCCAAAGAAGCACCCATCCAGCAGGAAGATATTTACAAGTTTTTCTGCATGGTTTATCTTGTGGTCTGCCTCTTTCAATAAGGCAGAAACTTTAGAAATAATGTCAGCATGAAAAGTTCATGACTTCCTCACCTCTGGCATAACTTTAGAGTCTCATAGGAGTTTCCAAATGATCCAGAAAGTCTTTCTTCTGGTCATGAGGCTCAGTGGCTTCCCATATTTACTTTTCTTCCCATAATAGTTGACAGGTTTCCTGGCAGTCGCTGGAGCTGACATTCCAGTGGCTCCAGTCTGTTTATTAGTCAATATAATTTCTTCATTGTCATTCAACAAATACATATTTTGAACCCACTGCATGAATGCATAATCCCAGGTTTTACTTAGCATTTCACAGACACTTCAAAGTACAATATGTGCATGCACATCTCCCTAGCTCCACTGCAGAAAACAGGGAGAGGCGCTGCAGCCATCTTTTCAAGGTCACAGAGCCGGGGGACAGCAGAAGGGGACTCTCACCACAGACCTTTGCACTTCAGGCCTGGGCCTCTTCCCATAGTCCAGTCCTTACAGGTTCCCCTGTTCCTGCATCTCTCCTCTCCAACTGTCTGATTCATGTTTCCACACAGCAAAGTACTGCACGTTAGTGTCTGCTCACCTGCCCTGAGAAGTCATCTTGACCATTTCATTCTACACAATTGTCTTTCTCTGAATTCACCTAACTCCTCCAACCTGATGCTCATGTATTCAACTAGCACTAACTCAGAAAGAACTGATCTTCAGTCAAGAGATAATTTTTGTTCTGTTTAGAAGACATCGTGCCAGGTTATGTGAGACTACCCTGGTGCTGCTCATAGTAAAGTTCTACTCACGTCTACAAACATTATGGACAATCTACTGAGTCAGGCACTATGCTAAGAGCTGAACACATGTGGTGAAGGATTATTTGTGTTTTGGTGGTGGGGTTGGTGAGGTAACATATACCTGAAGAGGTGTGAACCTCTCTCTCTTAAAGTATATGCAGTGTTGGAAATCTCTTACCTCAATAAAAATAATACAATTAAAAGTAAAAAAGAGAGTCTCAGTCTAATGGGAATATAAAATAGATATATACATTTGTCATTTATTTGTTGATTCAGTAAGCAAAGTCATAACTCATGGGTCCCGTGCTGCCACTGGGCGCAAAACGGTAAGTGACATGTTTATCAAGTAACCTGAAGTTTAGGAGAAAGGATAGATAGTCAATAAACACCTATTAAATTCTTATTTTCTGGTGGACACAGAGTAGGGAACACTTAGGACTAATCAATCCCTCAAATTCTCTTTGAGGATTACAATCAAAGGTAGAGTTTAGGAACTCTTCATATTCGATGGAGAGAAACCTCTGCCCGGAGGCATTCATTCATTCATACATTCATTCATTCTTCTATCTACCCCTTTAGGCCAGCTTTAAATAATGAAAATAAAACAGAATTATTATAAACTTGTAGTTCACATATAGACATTTCCAATGAGGCTTGAAATATATTTCATCTTATTACATCCTAACAGGTTAATCATGTTTTTGTTTTTATACAGAGAATTAAATAGAAATTTCTAGAGATCGTTTCTCTATTACTTTGTTTACATGTTTCATAGGCCAAGGTGTAAATGAGGAAGTGGCTGTTTTCAAAATTTTCTGGTGAGGATTAATGAGTGAGGACTTGGAGCTTCAACTCCATGGGTCATGGGTTAGCTTTCTATTTTAAACATTGTATTTCTAAGTAAAATTTCTTTTGGAAAAAGGTCCTGGCTACTTAATTTTTAAAAATAGCTGGTTTAAGAGAATCAAACACTGGGATAAGACATGGCAGTAGCTTGGTTTATTGTGTTTAATATTTGTCTTTTAAGAAAAATAGTCCTTCAGACAGAGTCAAATTTATCCACTTTAAAAACAGTTATAGCAGCTAACATTACTGAGCACTTAGTAGTGTCAACTCTACTCCTAATTGATCATCTCATTAGTCCTGATTAATATCCCTATTTTCTCACACTAATAGGCAAATCAAATGTGTTTATGTCTTTGACATTAGAGACTAATTTCCTAAGAAATTTGTATTTCTAAATGCACCAGATTTAGTGAGTCAACTTTTTTTTGTTGTCATTTATTTGACTCTTCTACATAATAACACTTAATAAACACAAATCCATCTTACAAAGTGATGTTTTGCCTGACAGCAGTGTAGCTAATATTCACTAGAGGCCCTATTTTATTTCATTTGCAAGAGCCCTTGGAGCAAGAACTGTTAATGGTCTCATTTTACAAATAGGGACTCTAAAAGGAGCAGGGGAACAGAAGGATGATGTGTTTGCAAACCTTCTGGGTGGAAAGTGGAAAAGAGCAGGATAGCCTCATTTTAGACATACAGACATTTTAGAAAGCTGTCACCTTACGCTTTTTAAATCGATTCAAGCCAGATAAATGTACCTCATTTTTCTTCTCCACTCCAATGACCTAAAGAAATCTAGACACACCCTCTCTTTATGGATACCAGTAGGTTACTAACTGCTAGATCATGTGAATAGATGAGAACTATCAGAAAGAGGTGAGAAAACAAAGATGGGGGGGTCGGAATCATTCCTATAACCACTTTTGGACATGTTAATGTGAGCGCCGTCCTGCAAGGAAAAGAATGGGGGGAAAAGTAGACTTTTGCAAAGCTCCCAATATCTTGACTCAGTTCTTATTGTTTTCCTGTCTCTTTTCATTTCTCTCTCTTTTCATTCATTTGCTTAAGTACCAAACACTGTGATGGACACTTGGAGGTTACAAAGATATGAGTCAGGGTACCTATTATTGAAGGAAAAAAGATATTTAAATAGAGCAGAAGACATTAGGATCTGTGAGATGCTTCACCAATGTTTATTTAGGCAGGGACTCTATTTTACTCATCTTTGTAGCTTTAGCTTTTATCAAAACTGACAACATAAAGGACTCAAAACATTCCTTGATTAAATGTTTTCCATTATAACTGGTTTTAAATTCTTTTATATTCATATATATGTGTGGTGGGACTTATATATCAGATCTAATTGTAATGGTAGTAAGCTATAGTTCGGTTACCTTGGACACTACACAAATGTATATTAATATCAACTACCAGTTCTAGATAAATCAAAATCAACCAATAGACTTATTTTATGATCTCCTGGCAATTAAAAAATAGTAAATAATAAATACATCACTTAAGAAACAACTATTAATTAGCCAGACTATTCCATTTATACCTCTTCACAATCTAGAAGCAAGGCTGCCCTCTAGTGCTAAAATTGTCCAATTGAATCAGAATAGAAATTTCCAAATTCCAGGAAAAAAAGAGCTGGCATTTCAGATATATTCTTAAAATGTATAACTATATTCTCTCAAAACAAAAACTTCATTCCAAAAGTAAAATGGTGCTCCCCTTCAAATTTTCACTTGCTTATGTGCGATTAATCTTGCTTTTGGAATATGCACTTCCAACGCTTTAGAAAGTAATGATCTTTGTTTGAAAAATCACAGATGTGGGTTCTAAACTTTACTGCTCTCATAGATCCCAGTTTCAGTTCTATTCTTTGCCTACGCTAAGTGATTTCATCCATGTCCTGATTTAAAATGGGGCTATATGCTGTTGACTTCCAAATTTCCAAATACACACACACCCACCCACACACAGCTCTACATTTCCTTTGAGACATTGTTCTTCCCACCTCAAACCTGCTTTTCTTAGTCTTCCCATCTCAGTAAATGTTCACTTTGTTCTTGAAGTGCTTGAAGCCAAAGTTGGAATCATTCCTAAATTTTTCTTCATAGCCCACGCTCATCAGCACACACTATTGCCTCAACTATCAAAATTTATTCAAAATCTGACAAATGAATCACTTCCATTGCACCCAGCCTACTTGAAACAATACTGTTCATCATCTGGGTTACTATCTAGTCCTACCTAATACTACCCATATCCAACTTCGCTTTTCTCAGGACTGTTACCCACCGTGCTCAGTGAAAAGTTTAACAATCTCTGTGGTCACCTGCAGTCAGGCCAGATCATTATTCCCAGTCTAACCACACTTTCACTATTCATGTACTCTCATTTCTTGAAAACACACAGTACATCACAAACTCAGGGTCCTAGCATTTAATGTCTCTTCTGCCTGGAATGCTTTCTACTGAGTGCCATCTACCTCAACTCCTTACTTCCCAGTATATACTTAAAATAACAACCTTGTCTTTGCACACTTCTCAAGACCCTGTCCCATTTATTTTCCCTTAATCTTGTAATCATAAACCGGGCATTTTTACTTCACCAATTAAAATGAATACTGTAAGAGTAAAAAATAATTGCTCTTTGTCCTTCTATATTTACTCAGATCTAGAATACCTCCTGGCATATAGATTGGAATTTATTGAAATATTTACTCCTAGAATATGAAAATTCCAACTATAAAAACAAATGGTAGAATAATTCACAGCTATCTGTATAAACAGGATGGAAGTTTGTTGGGGAAAAAAATCCCCCTGCCTTTTTTTTTTTTTTAACTTAACTGTATTTTGTTCAAATATAGAGATGTATCATTTACAATTACTTAAAGTTGTGGATAGGGCCTTGTTTGAACTTCCTAACAATACAGAAGGTATGGTTGCTATTTTACAGATGAAACTGAAGATGACGGAGGTCAAATGACTTGGTAAAAGTGATAGAGGTATATGGCAAAGAGGAAACCAACTCAGATTTCTCTGATATTCTTCGATAAACTCCCTTTCAATACTCAATGTAGTTTCAAGGATTGATAAAAATTTCAAACAGGTAAGATTTCTACATTTGTAGATTAAGAACTATGCTCTTGCTATATAAACTACTTCATTTGCATGAGATTAATAGGTACTTGAGGTAAACTAATTTCACTTAATACAAAAATTTTGTTCATAATACAGTCTCAAACGGCAAGTTGACTAAAAATATTAGTCTTTCATGGTTCAGAAACAACTGATAGTAATGATAAGCAAGCAAATTTTTTCTTCAGTATGTGAAGATCTTTTGTCCAGTCTTGTTTTCTACATGTAGAAATAAATTTACACACATACACACACTAACATACACACGCACACACTATTGGGTTTTGGGGAAATCTGACTTTATAGCATATCTATTTTATCCATTCTCCTTTATTAGGTCCTAAAAAATAATTGTAAGTATAGTATTTGGGTTTTCATAATATCCACAATTTTAACTTAATACGTAGAACAATACATGAGTATAGAACAATTTTTATTAAGACTTCAAAGCCAATAAAGCCGAAAAAGAGAACTTTTTCAAAATGATATAGCTTGGGGGAAAACTAAGAAACTTTCAACAAAACTATTTGACTCTCTTCCACTTACGGACCATAGATCCATGAAATGAATATAACAAAGTTCCAATAAAATTGGCAGTGTTGAGTATGTTCAAGTCTAAACTTACTGTTGGATGTATTTTAAAGACTATTTAACACATGGAAAACCAGAACCCACGCAAAAAAAAGTGATATTATAGATGGTTCTAATACACAACAGACAAAACACACAAATTAAAAGAAATTAGGCCAAGCCGGTAACAAATGGTATGGGGAGGACTATCTGTGCGGGATACCAAGGCTCAGAGGGATATAGCAAATTTATGTTAAGACTGGTGTTTGGAAAAGAGCAAATTGGGCTTTAAAAGATTTGAAGATTGGCTCCAGTGAAGTGAAAGTTCACTAGAAAATCCTCTGCAGTAATAAATTGTGGTAATTCACTGCAAGCTTGGCACGGGAGTCCACCTTTACCTAAGCTATGTAAGTTAACCATAAAAATCAATTACTCTTTGACCTTCGACTGTACTACTTGTAATTAAGTCTGTTAACAAAAAGTCTTAGGCAATCTATTTCTATGGTTATCATCAAGTATTTTTGGAAGTAATATTACATTCTTTAAAAAATTATATAATCATATATATTATATATAAATTATATATATAATAACTCAGACTAGTCTTTCCTATTGAGATAATCAGTGAGATTTGTTTATTTTCTTTCGGAAATGATCTCTCTTTAAAATTTTTACTTGTGATGATTTCTAGTGTCACTCAAGTGCTCTTCCTCAAGGGAGAATTGCTCTTTAAGAACTTTAAAGAATAGGGTTGAGATATTTTGCCTTTTCTCTTAAAACAAAGAAATGAACTTAAATTATGTATTAAAATTCCTTAATTTATTCGATGCTTTAGACAGTTGGTAAAAACATGAGATCTGTGTTGTAAAACTTCAGGCTATATGAGCCTTAAAAGCCTAAAAAACTTTATTAGGCTGAATTATCATCACAACAATTTTAAGTACACTTCTTTAAGAAAACAGTAATACAAGTCAGCATTCTTGCTATTTGCTTCTTGAGTACATATTTTAATAAATTCTTTCATAATATAGTATTAGCCATTAGGCAGAAAGGACATGTTTTGTTGAAGAGATAGTTAGGAATGAAACTATCCTATAATTTCTTTAATGTACTTCTGTGTTCTGAATCTGAGCTGCTCTACATACCTTGTATCTTAAAAACTCTGAAAATTCTACTCTTCCTTCTGCCATCATCATAGTGATGGCATTTGATATTGTTGAAGATAAAATTTTGGTTTACTAGATGAAAAGGCATTTGTATTTAAGAGAAATACTCCTCAGGGTCAAGCCAACATCCTCATGGAAGGCCCTCAAAGTCCATTTCAACAACACTTCAGAGTAAAATACACATCAACAAATCTATACATTTTACACAAAAATACTCTCAAAAATGTATTATGTCATGAATTTTATCAGCAGCAGTTAAAAAAACAAGTCATTAAGACAGTTAACAGACACACATGCACACCATTTTAAAATTATACTGGGTTACCTGAATCTCAGGTAAGTTTTCTGAACATACCATGCCTTGTTAAGATTGATAGGCTCTGAGGGGTAGAGGGACCATTTCTCCATCCCCTCCGAGCTGAGAATCAACAATGGCTCTACCACCTTCCAGTAGTATTTCATTAGTACACTCTAACAAGCAAGTCCTTTCCAATTAAAAAGCACTGTTGATTGTTTCACCCTATACCAAGAGAAAAATTCTGAAAATTTTAAACAGGATTCCTGAGAAGGCACTTACAGCTAACTAGCTGAAAGAGTACGTTAGACTTTGTTTTTTGTACTTCAGGCTTCTTAATACTGTCTGTCCACTTTGTTTATATTCCTTCACCTCTTGATCATGAATGCCCCAATAAATTGCTATTCAAATATAAATTAAGATGAGAAAGGACAAGTCCACATCCTGATGGACGAGGCAGAGTAACTTTGCTTATGACTGAGGGAGAACTGCAGGAAGCATAAAGCAAGCACGGTGCGGTAGGAGGAGGGCTGTTCACTTTCAGGAAAAAAACCGGAATTATAATTTCTAGACTCCAGAAGTCTTAAAGATACTTTTGAATAAGTACACAAAGGGTTTCAAATATTTTGTTTTTTCAAAAGCATCTCTATATTTTGAGTGTTCTTTATTTTACTCAAGTAGTGAAAATGCAAAAACATAAGCAGGCTTGTGAACTGACAAACTGCAAGATTTCAGTTTTCACTGTATTTTGAAATTAAATAAAAATGGGCAATATTCTTCAAGTTGAGAAGCTGTGCCTTGGCGAGAAGTCAGTTAAACTGTAAAGATTCAAGTGCTTAAAAATCTAAATGCTTTGCCTATATTAAATTTGATTTTAAAAGATCATGATGTTAAATTCTAACACTATGGGTATGCTCAGTTTTAGTAATTTAGCAATTCCAATAAAGTTACTTTTATCTCTAAGTATTTCGGGGAAAATACTTTTCCATTATTTTATATTTTACAAATTACAAAATCAATCAGTAAGAAGGCAAGTAAAACAGTAATCATTTTCCTCCCAGCTCATTAGCCCAAAAGTAAACAAACCGTAAAATACTTTAAAAGCAATCTTCTCCCCTTACCTAACCAATTCTGAAAGTCACTTGTTCAACAAATTCACCATTAAAAAAATCAACCTTTACCCTAAATCCCAATAGAAATGTCTTTATTTTGGAAAAATAATCTTTTTTCTTCTCTACACTCAATAAAACTAGAAATTTTACTGAGATTGTGACTAGAATGTGAACCAAGTTTTCATGTCACTGAGATATTAGATGGTGAAAAGGAATGTACTAACAGTCCTGCTGTTAGTACAAAAGATGTCTTTTATGTGAATTAGAGGTTGTCCTTTTTTCAAGATATATTATTGACAATATCCAGAAAAATGTGATAATTAGAATACTATGATTATCTCAATGTAAATGGCACCCTTGAATTGTGCACAATTCACCCATTCTCGTGTGATTCCTTACTTTCTTTCCTAAATATAATCATAACTCAACCTACATTAGAGCTAAGGTTATCTTAAGTCCAAAAAGGCTTTCAACAAAACTTCCTGTATCATAAAATGGCAAGAGATCACATCAATGTCACTAATTATAAGATGATGATAATGATGACAAGCTCCAATCCTGGTCTTAATTCTCTAAGGCTATCTAAAATTTGATGCCCATTAATATATGGACCTTGTTGTTTCAAATATAAATGGAACTTTTTGACTGAAGGAATACAGAAAGCTTAAAATTCACATTAAGAACATACATGTAATGCTGATTTATGCTTTTTGACAATACTGTTTAATGGACAGAAAACAAAGTAACTGGACACAATCTTCCAATTCTGAACTCTTCAGATAAAGTATGTGCATTGGACTGTGACAGCTTTCACAGGAACTCAAGAGCTTCCAGTATCCAGAAAATCATTATCCCAGAAGGCCAGTAGTCTTCCTAATTGTGCAGAAGTGAATATAATGAGGCACACCATCAGTAGACCACACTGCCAAATATTAAGACTGTTTAAAATCTTTAAAATTCCACAAATTTATGAGCTAGAACCTCAAAAATTCTAAAATTTAATTTATAAAAATAAATATCACTCTGACACTCAAGGGACATCTTCACTTTAAGGCCTTTGTCACAAATCTGAATCTTTATTGTTCTGAAATAAACGTTATCAACATAAAACAAAAACTTGAATATTCAGTCTCAGAAGAGGTATGGCTCAATGCCCATCACATGTAACAAGAAAACTTCCTTTAAAAAAAAGGAAAAACAAGTACTATGAGAAGTCTTTCATAGGAATGAAAATGCACCCGATAGGTTTTCTCCCTCATCTCATTAGCTTGTATGCATGTGGGGATGAAAAGGTGTGCATTTTCTTCACAATAGTTCTTGCTATGATGTTTGACGGACTTTTTGCCACTCAACAAATTCATCAAGAAGAACAGGCCCTAGAAATAAAGAAACAATTTTTGTTAGATATGTAACAAACTCCTGTCTCCAAGGATAAAGCAAAGTCCCCAAGAGGTCTGTGGTGACAAGAGCCTTGCCTCCCCTTCTGCAGGTTTTTACTTCCAGCTTCCTCCAACTTATGGTGCTTTATTAGCCAGTCTTAACACTTTGTGTGCCGGTGCCATTTAAATTTACCAGCACTTGGGGCCCGCCATTTTCTGTGCCACCGCATGAATGGGATAAGCATTCAATAAAACACACATAACTCCTGAACTACTGGATATTAAAAAAAACTGTAATATCTCTCGTAAAACACCTTACACTTTCACCAAAATAATGTGTAAAGCTTCTAGACTGAGTACGATCAAAGAAATAGCTCCTAATAGTTCCAAATAAATCCACCGTGGCGTGAAAAACCGCAGACTAGATGAACAAGTATTAATACGTTAGTGGCCACCTGATACTGGTGACAAAAACACGTACTAATACGTAAGCGAACCACAAAGTGTTAAAATTGTTTATTAAGACACTTTCAGAATGGGTATCATAGCAACTTCCTTTTCAAGATGTATTTCATGAACTCTCCAATAACTAAGTCATTATTAACTTCCTCTTTTTCCTAACTGCCCATAGTTTTCTGCAATTTAGTCATTAATTTTGAAGTTTAATGCAGTATTTCTAAGTTACACCCTGCCAAGACTGTAAGCTTACTGAAGGGGTGGTCATATTACAGACTTACATTGTTTCTGTAACAGAACCTAGTACCAATCTGAACACAAGGCAAGTGACAAACATATATCTGCCTTAAGAACTATTCTATAAAGGTATTTTTAAAATGCAAGGGGGTCTCCAAACTCTTTGCCTACAGAAGCCAGGTTGGCAGTTTAAATGATCTCACTGTTTAGTTTAAGAATGTAGGAAAATTCAGTGACACAAACATGCTCGTGCTCTATTTCCTTAAAAATCACTTAACCTCCTAGTGGTTTATTTTTCCCCTCCTGCTTCTAACAGACACATTTCTCTACTGCAAGGAAAACAGCAGACAAGTACAATAAATAGCAGCTGAAAAATAGCTGAGATGTTGGCATTCTGTGGTCCAGTAAATTTGAAACCGAGTCAAACAAACATAAGCTACTATTTGGTTCCAGCCTCTACTTCCAAGAAAGAAAATAGAGACAGTTTTGTCAGATTTTTCCAGATTAATCTGGAAGTTGCATTGTTATACTCTTTTCAGCTTTAAATGTTACTGAAAACACATAAATATACACATTGGCAGGCCATGTATCACCCCCTGGGCTGCCAGGTTATTGCTACAGATATTATTCTAAAAGTGACAAATTTTATAACATTTTGTATGGGGAGGACACAAATTATATATAGGAAGAAATAGTTATCCTACCTTCAGTATTACAGAAAAAAGTCCATAATTTCAGTTTACAATTATAGGAATGCACCTATCTATGTAATCCTTTTGAACATTAAGGTGCCACCTGTAACCAAAACAGTGGCAGGAACTGAAGACAATCTATAGGTCCAGAAAATTAATTTGGCTTATCTCATTAATTTGTCTTTACTTCAAAGGTCTGATTTATGTCATTCTGGTCTTTTCATCAGAGTATGGAGAGACATTTTAACTTCAAAGATTTTAAGAATTTCACTGAGTTACTCAATTTTTAGAAGACCTACAACTAAATGATAAAAGTTACTGTCAGGAAATTTAATCCTTATGGTAATGCTACACAATTGCATATTTTCACTTAGTAGTTTTAAGAATTTGTTTTCATAGGGAAGCCAAGTATTATACTTACAAGCACCATCTTCATCATAGTTGCTAAGATCAGCATGGACTGTTCTGCTGAATTCTAATACATTGTACCACTGATCCTTGTTCATAACACGATACTTTGATTGCTGTAGAAAACAATATAAGTGTTTGCATTATAGAACAAACATTATTTCTTAGTGCTTGGCTTCAATATTAGGCTTAACTTTCATTGTGATTTGATCCTTCCAAAAACATTCATTCCTCTTTAAATAAAATTATTTGTGTTTCCAGGAGAATACCTAGGGACATTACATATTAACATCATACAATTTAATTTTCCTTTATTTTTCTTTCATTTTTGAGGACTAACAAGAGCATCAAGGGCATTACTATCAAGGGCATTACTAGTAAGGGTAAATAACTCAGTGAATCTTTAGCCTATGTATATATCTTTGTAGCCACTAAGACCCAGATATTCATTTTCTACAGCTACTAAGTCTACTTCTGCTGCTTCCCAGCAAATCATTTCTTTGCATGAGATTTCTATTTATTTGCATTTTGAAGCAAATATATTTAAAGGCAGTGTAAAAAATAAAAACTTGGGCTGAAATCCTGTGTCTGGCATTTATTTATGTGCTCATGGGAGAGTGGCAGAACCCATATCCTCATTTGCTAATTGTGGATACAACTTAATTCAAAATGTTATAATGATTAAAAACTATATTGTTTGTCTAGCACATAACAAGTGTGTGACGAATATGCCATTCATTTCTCAGCTCCCTTTAGAGGTATTTTTACATTCAGTTATATTTATCTTATAACAAACCCTTTAACAAGGCTTTAAACAAACACTCTCTAGGGAACATGCTATGATAAGCAATCAATTTTATGAGAAATTATTTTTAAATAAAAACACCCATATTCAAGAGATGGTGAGAATTATAACAAAAAGCCTAAAATTGAGAGGGCTAGAAAACCTAACAAAGAAATGCATGGAAAAAGGGACAGACATTATCTTCTGAAAACCACTGCCTATGTCAAGTGGTACGATAATCCCTTTCGAAGAATACTTTCATAAATTCCGTATCTTTTTTTTTAAAGAAGTTAATACATTTAAGTACATTATCATAACCATGATATATTTGTAGATATTAGCTACTAAAGTTTTATTACAACTGGTTGTCTTATGTGGATTTCAGTCCACGATCCTGTGTAACAGAAAGAACCCGATTAAAAGGTTGAGCTGAAGTCTCTCTTGCCAAAAGTGTGAAGGCTAATTTGATACCAAGAATGTGCTAAAAATGTATTTCTTGGAGACTTTTTTTATTATTGGGGGAATAATGGTGAGGCACTTGCAAGGGATGGGATCATAATAGCTTATGTACAGAATGTATTAATGAAAATGGACTCCTCTAAAAATTGTAGCAGATACAAACACATTTCAACAGAATTTTTCTAATTCTCAGACCTTTATACAAACACAGTTTTAAAAATATTATTTCCCTAAGGGTGTATTTTCAATCAGATTAAGTTTTAGAATACTATGGAAAAGAAAAAAGATAGTACAGAATAGCAAAGAAAACATACATACCTCCAGGTACTGGTAAAATACTGAGAACAATGGCCATGTCCTCCCAAGCAGAAGAGCTAACATAGACTTAGCAGTATCAATGTCAAGACTTCTCTGGTCTTTATCCTAAAAACATAATAAAAAAAATTTCCTAAGTATGGCCTCAAGATTAATATATTATTAAATTACAAAACAGGAAAACTGTACCTACCCTTGCAAAATCAAAGGCATATCTGTAGATATTCTTAAATGATGAAATATCATTCAACTGTGAGCGCAAAAAGTCAAACTTGTTCTGTAATTTTTCTGTGCAGTCACACCTTAAATTAAAAAAAATCAAACACATTACATAATCAAAATAATTAAATGAAAGTATCTTTATGAGGGTAGAAGAAATGCATTAAGAAGTGAATGTATTTAGGAAGTTAATTTAGGTTAAAAATTCTGATTCAGAAATTCAGAGTAGCAAACAAACTTGTTGCCTGGTGTCTAACAATACAATACAAAAAAGGTAAAAGAAAACTTGGCAATCAGTGAAATCAATGACTTTTCTTTAAAAAAAAAAAAAATCAAAAACTCCAATAAAAATCACAAATATCTCTTAAATAGAAGTATATCAAAATGTGCTTTTACCACATATTAAGTAAAAAAGATGACCAACCAAATGAAATTAATCAGGTCTCTGCCACATATTCCTTTGGACAGTTCTTAGGCAACAGCTTGGTGACAGATTAGCCATGAGTGGTTTTAAAAGTTTAGGATGTAACACAGAGGAAATATATTAGTGGTTCAGTTTTAAGTTCAAATTCCTACATTTTTAGTGAACAAAAAAAGTAGATCAGTGTAAGTACCTAACTTTAAGTAAGGTACATATGCAAAGCATACAAATAAGTTATATATGATTCTTCTAAAGAAAAGAAGATAAACGTAAGAAACTGCATAGGTAGGATGCTCAAAAATTTTTACAGGCTTTCTGATGCTCACTGGGTTGATATATTACACTATTTAGCAAGAATGTAGGTAGACGAGGCCTTTCACACTTGGACTCAATCTTGTCTCATCTCCTACCAGCTACCATCATCTATACTGTGCTCAAGATCTATCAGTTTCACTTAACACTTTGTGTGCCGGTGCCCTTTAAATTTACTAGCCCTTAGGGCCGGCCATTTTCTGTGCCACTGCATGAATGGTATAAGCATTCAATAAAACACACACAACTCCTGAACTACTGGATATATTTTAATGAAATTTTAAATGCATAGAGATTATATATCAGAGTAATCAATTAGAGTGTGGTATTGTTCAAAACATGTCCCTCTATTGAGTGCAACACAACAAAATCCACAAATAAAGCGGGTTTCACTTCTCTTTTTCTTGGCTGCACATACTCTACATGATTTCTGAGGAATTTTCTTGCTCCCAGTACTATTTTCTCTACTTTATGCTTTTTCATGTCCCCTTGTGTTCTCAGCAGCCATGATTGCGTAATGGTAACAATAAATGTCACAGGTTAAAAAAACTGTAATATCTCTCATAAAACACCTTACACTTTCACCAGAACAATGTGTAAAGCTTCTAGACTGAGTACGATCAAAGAAATAGCTCCTAATAGTTCCAAATAAATCCACCGTGGCATGAAAAACTGGAGACTAGATGAACACGTATTAATACATGAGCGGCCACCTGATACTGGTGCCAAAAAACATGTACTAATACATGAGTGGACCACAAAGTGTTAACATTCTCAAACGGAACAGCTAAGCTTTAGCAAATGCTCTTTTTAGCAAAAACTGTCCCCTCCACTTTGGCAAAGTATTACTCATCACTGAGACCATCTTCCATCAAATTAGTTGTGCCATTTGCTACGACCTACAGTATTCCACTCAAAACTGAATTTTAGGGGGGAGTGATCATTTGTACTGCACAGGAAAGTACAACTGAATCCCAGGTCTATAGAGCTCAAGCTGGACACAACCTGCATCTATCTTTATTAAAGAGAGTATCTGACTAATGAAAAGATAACATATAGTATAAATTTTCCCAATATATCTAATATTTAGTTTCAGTGATCTAAATTTTAAGTTAAAAAGATACTGATACACTCCTCATGTAGTACAGACATCTAGCATTCTTAATTTAACTAAGACTTTCACTATTTTAAATCAACAATGTAGTATGAAGTAACTTAAAATTTTTATTAAGGTACAAATATTTCAGAAAATTTTCTAATGTTGCTTAAATCTTACATTACTAGCATAAGTCAAATTTCATCAAGTTTTATATACTATTCGAGTTTTGCTATGTTAGTGAGATTAGCTCACTATAAATTTCATTCACACTTTCTCTGCTAGTTTTGTTAACAAATTTATACCCATTAAGTCTCAGAAAAATGAAATGATGGTTGTTACCTTTTTTTTGGAGAAGTTTCCAAAACCTTAGAATTATAGTGTCTAAATTCACACAAAAAAACCATTTAGAGAACGCTACCAAGTCAACATTTTGAACTGTTATAGGACCACTGAGATTTTCCATTTCTTTTAAAATTAGTTTTGGTCATTTATATAATTTTCAGGTATTTCCTTGTTTCAAATATATTTTCATTTAAACGTACTGATTATATTCCTTAAAACCTTTCCTAATCTTCATTCTGTATTTTTGCCTTTTCTCAAATATCTTGCCAGAATTTCTTAATTCTTTCAATTATAGCTCTGCTTTCTAATGTCTGCACATCTTTTTATCACTTCTCTTCTTTCTCTGGTTGGTCCTTTATCTAACTTTTAAAATCAGATATTTGATCAATTTTTTTTCATCTTCTTGTAACATGAGATTTAATGCTAAAGATTTCCCTCTAAGTAGTATTATAGCTGCAGCCAGTTTTGATAAGTATTCCTGAAGAAATAATATATTTTCTAACATAGTATTTTATCTTGATAAAAGCTCAATAAAAAGGAAAATTACAGATCAATAGCCCTCACAAATCTTTAACAAAGTATTAGTAAACACAATTCAGCAATATGTAAAAATAACTTCAAATCATAACCATAATCTGGATTTTATTCCAGATATACAAGACTGATTCAATATGCAGAAATCAATATAATCACATTAACAGGTTGAAAAAGAAAAACTGCACTATATGATTAATGTATAAAAAGCATTTCAAAAACTTAACACCCAATCATGCTAAAACTTGAAAGAGGAAAATAGAACTTCCTCCAACTTGATAAAGAGCAACGATGAGCAATCTATAGCTAACACATTAAATATGGTGAAATACTGAATGTTTTCCCTGTACAACTGGGAGCAAGAAAAGGATGTCCACTCTCAACATGGCAGTAAAAGTTCTAGCCAATGCAATTATGCCAAAGACAGGAAATAAGAGACATACAGACCAGAAAAGAAATCAAGCAGTCTTGATCTCCTATTTCATATCAAAATGATATGATTATATATGCAGAAAACCCAAGGAATACATGTATCACTCCCCCACAAAAAAAATGAGTTCAGCAAAGCTACATGATACACAACAAATATACAAAAATTGTATTTCTACATACCAGTAATGAACATGTGGACACTGAAATTAAAAATATAATACTATTTATAACGAAATAAAAATGAAATACACTTAGGTGTTATTCTAACAAAACATGTATTGAACTTATATGCCAAAAGCTATACATGATAGATGAAAGCAATCACACACCTAAAAACTGGAGACACATCTATCTTCCATGTATTAGAAAATTCAAAATAGTAAGGATATCAATTTTCACTAAATCCATATGTGGCACAGCCAAAATCTTACTAAGATTTTCTGTAGATATAGTTATTCTAACATTTTTGGAAAAGCAGGGAACTAGAATAGCTAAAGTAGTTTGAATCAAGATCAGTCAGTCTAGCCAATTTTAAGGTTTAGTGTGCAGTTTACCACTATAGTAATCTATACTCTGGAATTAGCAGGTTTAGAAAGAGATCAATGGTACCAGAAACACAAATACAAAAATATATCCAACTGATTTCTGAAAAGGTGTAAAATCAATTCAATGGAAGAGTTTTTTTAAAAAATGGAACAAGTGAACAGCCATATGCAGAGATAAATGGAAACCTGTCTCACCCAAAATACATCATTAACTTAAATGTAAAATATAAAAATATATAACTTCTAGAAAAAAGGAAAGAAAATTCCCAGGATGTAGGGCTAGGCAATAAATTTCAAAAGCACAATCCACTTAAGAAAAATTACATAAACTGGATATCATCAAAATTTGAAACTTTTGTTCTGCAAAGTTCTTGTTAGAGAAGAAAAACCACCTAGGGAGGGAAGGAGAAACTATCTACCACCTTTTTTTTTTAAATAAAGGACTCATACCTAAAATAAAGAGAAAACCAAAAAAGTTCAACAGTAAATAAAAAATTAAACACTATGTTTGTTTCTTAACCTCTCCTACTTTCCTTAGATATCAGATCTATTTCCCTAGATTCCTACCTATCAATGTCTATGTATCTCCTTTCTAGCTCATTCATTTAGTTTTAAATGTTATTATTATTATTATTTTACTTTTAGGAGTTTAATTATTGGAATCTGATAACCTGAGACCATTTTTTCCTTCTATGTGTACACAGAAATTGTGAAAATTCAAAATTCTTGTCTTCATGAGTCTGACTTTGAAGTTTAAGACTTGTTACCCAATTATGTTTGGTGATTTTTAATATTTAACTAATGGATCACTGAGCCCTTCTTACCAGAAATTGAGGCTTCTGTTTAAAATGTATTCCTCTACAGAAGAATTGCTTCTACTACACAGATGGCGCACTATTTACCTGGAAAAATTCTAAAATACATTTTTGTCTTGTGTCATACAAATAATGAATTCCACCCCTAAATGTGCATACTTCTGACTAGTAATCCTTTCAGTTTTAAGTCCATTAACCTTTGATTGTAAGCAGAATAGTCAGGCAATCAATTCTGCATCTCTTGGGTAGGTTTTACATTAATTTGACCTGATTCTCACCCTATTCAGGTATTCAAATTGGTCTCTTGCTCCCAACATGGATGACAGGTTAGTAGACAGATGCAGGGTGGCTTGAAATAGGTAGCTATCCTCAGGAAAATGCCAGCTCGTTTGTATGAAAATTCCAACATTAGCCTTCAAGGTTGTCAGTTATCAATTAGGCTTCTTCAGAGGGTTCTAAGACATTTAATATCTAGTTGTGGGGACGCCCTTCCCTCTCATGACCCACCTTCCCTGATATGATCTCTTAAGTAGGGGCATAATTTTCTGAATCTTTGTAGCATATTAAACCAGTGATTTTCACATTTTTTAAAAAAAGTTATGTGACTCATATTTTCACACAGTATCTCATGCAGAATCTTAACAGACTTGAAATTCAGGAGGACAAAAAAGGATGCCTGCCTACGTTCACAAGTTCCTTCTCTTCTGTGTCTGAAAATCATTCTTGTGCTAGCCTCAGCAGCACATACACTGAAACTGAAAACCATAATAGCATCTTACATATAGAAGCATCCCCAAATTATTTGTAAAATAAAAGTACAAATACCAAAAACAACGGCAAAGTAGAAGCTTATTTAACTATAGAAAGTTTCAAAATTCCTATCTGAGCGTGGGCAACTATAGTTTAAACAATTATAATGTGCATAAGTAGCAACTGACAGGTCACTAAGGAGATAAAAATCACAACTTTTTCCAAATAATTTATATTCCATAGGTGCAGGTCACTAAGGAGATGAAAAAAAAAAAATCCAGTAAATCACAACCTTTCCCAAATAATTTATATTCCATAGGTATATATATAACAACACTACTACTTTAGGACATGATTTCAACTATGTTATGAGAGATAAAGTGAAGAATCAAGTTTCAAGTCAAACAGACTGGTTCAAATCCCCAATTCTTCATTCCTAGCTATATGGTTTTAGGCTATTACTTAAAACTTGTTCAGCCTGTTACTTTATTTTTAAATGAAAATAACCATTACAGACAAGCATTAAGATTTTAAAAAAAGTCCATGTTAAATGCTTAGCCGAACTCTTCATCTGATTTGTTCCTTTTGAGGCAAAAAACTTAATAAACATCACCTATGTATTTGTAACTTTGTCCAAACTATTTCATACCATTCCTAATAGTCTACCATAAATCTTGAGCCCAGAAAGAATCTATTTTTTATTTTTCTTGGAGAATGTGGGAAAAGTAGAAGCTTCCACATTTATTACCAATATGATAAAGACTCTGAATGGACCTAGCAAAACCAAGCACTCATTAACAACACAACTCTTCTATTTAATCTAATCTCAAAATATACTCAGAAGAGTTAATGATGTCAATGCCTTGTAACTGAGGAAAAATATGTGCTCTGAACTAAAAAGAAGTGCACTTACTAGCATGGCATGGGAAATAAAGAGTTAGTTTTCTGAACAACAGCCAAATAAAACCACACAGATTTTAGTGAACACTCTCTCCAAGGCCACAGTGGTTAGTGAGTGGAAAGAAAATGGGTTTGATTTCAACATTAGGAGCTATAAAGCAATTTTCTAAGTATTGCTAAACACTTGATTAATAAGAGAGGCATTAGATTTTTTTGCTTCTTTAAAGACCTTTATGATGAGAAGTTCTCAATTACCTATTAGAGTTAAGTGAGGTTCTCTTGCTTAGTAAGTCCCAACAGGTATGCTGTGATGCACTGATGTGTAACAGGGAGAATTTTATAACTTTCTCTGAATCAGGTCATGGACAGCAATAAAGTCCACCTCCAGGGGTATTTGGAAATGTTGTGAGGGCACTTAAAAATTTTCATGATCCATAGGGGAGAACAGAGGAGAAGGATGCTAATGCCAATTAGTAGTCAGAACCCAAATACTACATAAATGATATTCACACTACAGCACCCCAGCTATACTACTCTTCAATCCCCAGCAAAAACTCCATATATCATGTTCCTCATTGCCCTCTCTCCTAAAGCAAAATCAAACCAGAACATTATCTTTAAGCTTCAAACTTCAGGGCTCAATATGGAGATCAGAAAATGTACAACTCATAACTACTGGCAGGCAGCTTGGTTAGTACCATTCTTGTCAGATGCTTTCCTCTTGCTTTTTTTGTTATAATTGAGTAGTCTTTTCAAAGTTCTATATGCACAGCTTTTGCTACCAGCATGGTATTTACCCCTTGCTCCAGCACCAAACTGTCAGACAGCAGATATGAGAAAAATTCTCCACTCCAATAAGGTATGCCAGAACAAAAATCTGCAAGTATTCTTGGAATCTTGAATCTGAGAAGACGATTCATATACAAAACTTTGTATGTAACAGCATATGTGTATTTTAGCGGGGATAATGTCCATAGTTTTCGTAAAGTTCTTCAAAGAGTCTAAGACTTTAAAACATTAAAACAACTAAATGCTCTATTAAAAATGATCTCAAAAATCTGAGTCTGTTCTCAGAAATCCACAATGGTTCCCCAAAATGTGGTTTAGCTCCTCAAAATGTTCATCAAAGTCCTTCATAATGCAGTCATTAACCCAACTATTTGGAATTTAAACCTAGTCTATCAATTTTCTTTTGGTACCTTATGATTCTGACAAACCCTCAACCCTCAAAATACTAATTCTTTACAAGGTCCAGTTCATGCCACACCTATTTAGGTTTTCCTGTCTGCTCAGCTGATAGGATCCTAATTAGCACCTGCACTTTCACAGTGTTTTGTACTTTTACTCTTGCTCTTGTCACACTCTACCACCGGGATTTATGGTTATGGTGATAGCATTGTACTATCTTCCCTGTCCTACTTGAATGTAACTCAAGGGCAAGAGCTAAGTCTTATGCTTCACTGTGCCACTTACTAATGATCACAATATGGCATTCATTCCTACTTTTGTTCTTTTTGAGATTCATCAGGCAAAACAGAATTTATAACAGTATCATGTAACTGCCTTCAAATTTCTCTTTTTCAATCAAGTATAAAATTGAAGACAGAGGAGCCTCAGGACTGCTCAAAGAACAAACTCCTTACATAGAATCCTATAGTCTATGTATTACTCAAACAACCTGTAACTTTTACAGGACCTCTAATTCACCCACCAAGAGTTATGAATTTTAAAAGAACTGCACTGAAGTACTTTCTCAGAGAATATGACAAATGGAGTAAGTGTTCACTTTACCAAGATGACAATGTAAACTGTCAATGATTTAATATAAATATCTACTAAATTAAATATGATTTGAAGGAAAATTTTATTATAATATGAAGTATACAGAACAAAAACTACACAGAGCAATTACACTGCCTCAAACTTAGAAAATGACCGCTTAAGTCCAGCTATACAAATTCATACTCTTAAATTATTTCACACAAAAAGAAAGGTAATTCAGTTATGGAAGCTCTGCATAAACAGTCTTAAAATTCATGAATGTAAAATGGATTCTGAGAAATATAAGCATTATACATGCATTATACATGCTTACTTAATTTGAGCAATTTCAAGGCTCTCCTGTGAAGTCTGGGCAGATGGGCAGGGGATAATAACAAGTGACACAGAAAACTCTAGGTCAACTTAAGTGCTGAATAATTGCTGTTATTCTGCATAAACTGTGAACTTCCTATATGAAAGATGTGTTAATAAAAAACATGTTCATGGATTGTCAATTTATGTTCTTGTGCCCAAAGCCATATGCTATTAATTATTCAAAAGTATTAGAAATGCTTTGTTTATATATTTGTTAAACAAAGGGCTCTTTTTTATCAAATTATTCAATAGTAGTAATGAGGAGCTTTTTGGTTTAAAAATATGTAAGTACTTTTTAAGTGGGATACTCAAAGAAGCAGTACAGTAGTTTCCTCCTTATCTTTGGTTTCACTTATCCTCGGTCTGAAAATACTACATTAAGATATTTTGAGAGTGACACACAATACATTCACCTAACTTTTATTACAGTATATCGTTATACTTTATTTTATTGCTGCTACTAATCTCTTACTGCAGCTAATTTATAAATTAAACCTTATCATGGGGTATGTGGTCTAAGAAAAATCATAGTATCCATAGGTTTCATTAGTGTCTGAGGTTTCAGGCATCTACTGGGGGTGCTGGAATATATCCCCTCCCGATGAGTTGGTTCTACTGTATACCAAAAAGCAGCCATGTAAGTGGAGAAAGCAGTTACAGTGTTAAAATATCTTATGATTAATGAATCACGTTATAACCAATGAAGTTTAATTCAACAAAACAGACTACATGAAAACTAGTTTATATTCTTTGCATATTGTTTTGTATATTTTGTATTTCTCTAGAAAGTCCATTAAAGGGTGGTAAGTAGTCCAAAGAATTTTATAACTGGCAATATTTTAATTTCGCATGTTATGACACCTAGATGAATGACAGAATTCAGTGTTGTTACAAATACTATGGTCTAAAAGTTTAGTTTTTTATAAAGCATGTTAGTGTACATACAAAAGAAAGATGCGACAGGAAGTGCAGTTAGGTAGACTGATAATCAGGAAATTTAAATTCTAGCTTCTTCCTCTGCTACTAAGGAGTTGTATAATCTTTGACAAGTATTTTCTTCACGTCCCTAAGTCTCAGTCCCCTCATCTATGAATGAATGGAAGTGACAGGGTTGATTTTGTATTATATGCTAGAAATTGTAATTTGGTTCATGAGCAAAGGTTTTATCATCTTGCTCTCCCCACCATCCATATATTAAATATTTGTGTTAATGCTGGTTTAAAGGAGAATTACAAAGAATCAGACTCTGAAAACTCAAATTAAAAATTTAAAGGCCGTAAGAAAAAATAGACTTTAAAAAAGAACCAGGTAATTTGAGATTTAAGGATAGAAAAACAAGGAGTGGAGAATGTAATAATATCAGCACAATCACCACAGGAAAGCACATGGCTCACTAATTCCCAGTTTTGCTGCCTCTATTTTAGAATGTCGATAACTACTAACATCCTACATGAACATTAGGAACACCAAATGGCAGCATCCTACATGAAAGTATACAACCATAAAAATGACCAAGGTTGCATAGAAGCCATTCATTTCTACTTTTGTTCTTTATGAGATTCATTTGGCAAAACAGAATTTATGAAAGTGTCATGTAACTCTATCTTCAAATTTTTTTAATCAAGTATAAAAGAGCAGACAGAAGCCTCAGACCTTAGGAATAGTAAAAGAACAAACTCCTTACACAGAATTCTACTTTCTATGTACTGCTCAAATAACCTGTGAGTAGTAACTGATAGGACCTCTATTCACCAATCAAGAGTTATGAAGTTTAAAAGAATTACACTGAAGTGCTTTCTCAGAGAATATGATAAATGGGTGTTAATTTTATCAAGAACACAATGTAAATTTTGTCAATTCCAACTGTTATAGACGATACCAATTTGATTATTTTAAGGTAAAACCTTACTCCTGAAAATTACGAAGCACAAAATATCAGTTAAGATCTTCAAATAGGCCATCAAATTTGTTTTTTAAAAAAATGTCTTACTGTAATGAAGTCATCCCCTTTAACCATTCTTCCTTGGTAAAAAATCCCATGCTTTCAGCCTCCAATTTCCACGCTAAAACTAACATAATAATCTGGAAAGAACAGAACATAAAGGATAGGGGAAAAGTCAGCATAGAGATAATCATGTCTATATTTATCATGGAGAGCATTTTTATACAACTATTTCCATCCTTCAACTATTAAAGAGTATAACCTCTGGAAATATTAACTATAAAGAAATCAGATGGGCCAATTTCTTAAAAGTAAAAAGTTGCGAGTTTCTAAAGGTTGAATTTCTCTCTATTACACAACATTTGTATCAAGAAAGAGAACACTCGTCCAACTTAAAACTGATTTAAAATACACCTAAATGAAAATTTATAATACTAAACATGAAGAAACAAAATCTTCATACAAGTTTCCCAATTTCTAGAAATTTACAAATATGCTACATCCCACTTGTATTCCGTTCTACTTAGAAATAAAACATACATTTTCAGGTTCAACACCAATGTCTTCACAAAATTTTTCCATTCCTTCTGGCCCTACAACTTCATCAGGACCTTCAAAGACAAAAATAATTTATATATTTTGTTATCATTTAATATCAACATAAAACATAAGCGACATGTCAGTCATTTGTAACATACCGTAACAATGTCTGCAAATAACTTGATTTGAATTTTGATTTTTCTATGACAAAGTCTAAATATTACATTTAAAAATTTTTGAAATATTCTTTGAATACCACATTACTTAAGACATAAAAATGCAGCACTAGTATCAATCACTAATTTGTATCATAACTTGAATCTAACTTTTAAGAAAACATTTACTGAGAGCATTCGCTAAAGAAAAATTTTGGCCATATATGAATCTAAAGTTTAAGCTTCTCATTCTTCTGAAGTTAGTAGCACCAAAACACAGTCTATGACAGTAATCAGAGGATATTTGTTTACTTACTAAAGAAAAGGTTATTCATTACCCCTTTGAAATATACCGAAATAAAAATTAATACTTTATAAGATAACACATATTATGGGAAATGAAGGAAATTACTACATTACAATTTCAGAAAGAGAATGTTTTCCTTATTGTTTTGTTTCTAAAATAACAGAGCATTAGTTTGTCACCTTAAAGTAGAACAAAATTTTAACCTCTCAATTACCTTATATCTATTATTTGTCCAATATGTGTATTTTTCTCCCTCAGTAACACTAAGTATAAGTGAGAACACCAATTCTCTTATTTTTCATGTTATCAGATTCCCAAAATATAATTACTTCCCAAAATATAATATCATTGCTAGGTCCCTTGCAATTAGATAAAACTAAAAACATTATGAAATATGATAAAACATAAATTTACCACACTGGGCTTTAAAAACAATCTTAAAATATTACTGTTAAGGCACCCATGAGAAACTTTTCTTTTCATTCTT
The DNA here is from genome assembly GCA_004024925.1 of Scalopus aquaticus. Lineage (NCBI taxonomy): Eukaryota > Metazoa > Chordata > Mammalia > Eulipotyphla > Talpidae > Scalopus > Scalopus aquaticus. The sequence goes on from PVIJ01015684.1 coordinate 26,672, forward strand.
TAAGGGCTGCAAATGCTTCATCTTTATAAATCATGGACTAAACTACTGCTGCTCGGCTGGTGTTTTACATCACCTTCATCAGGTCACCAGCACAATGTGAAGCCCATGTCCTATGTATTTTCTTAAAGGTAGAATGCAGCCATCCAGGGTGTGGCCAATCTATTTCTCAGATGAGATCCAGGCTGCTAAGATGACCTTAACACATGGTCTGGAACTTATTTAAACTTCTTGGTTTAAATAAGTACTTATTTATGCAGTGAGGTGTTAAAAGTTAAAGCAGGTGGTAATTAACAGGAAACTTTCACTTTTTAATAGATTTCTTAATGAGACTGCTAATTTTAACTTAAAAAGCATATACATATATACAGTAAGGTAGTTACAAAAACATAACTGAACATACATCCTTGTATGTGATTTGAAAGAAAGTAAAAATCAGTTAAAGAGTTTAATGGAAGAAGCCAATTTTTCTTTTTCTCATGCAACAAGAAAGCAGAGTTGCTCTCGAAGCTGCTATCATCAGAGATTAGAAGAACAAGTCATAGAATTTTGTCACAAAATATGTTACTGTCAAAAATTAAAGCCTCCCTGGAAACCGGGGGACTAGTTAATGACTAAAATTTAATTAGCATATATAGATGTATGTGAGATACATAAGACCTTCCTGTAAATGTTAAGTGATTTTCCCAAAGCAAATAGTGACAGGTAAAAATCTGAAACAAGGTCTACACTTATTTTCTTTCTCTCTGATTGCATAATCTTAATTACTTTTTTAAACATACCTTTCCAATAAAATTAGTATCAGAATAAAATCTCTAAAACTGATTTTGACTAACTCAGGCAAAAATCAGTTTTCCACTCAATTTCAGAAACTATGGTAATTATTTCTCTCTACTTGTTCACTCTCCTCTAACAGTTGAATACTTTATTAGGACTCTGTAATTCTCTTCCCTTTTTTTGGATACTTTACAAGTCTTTAAAAGTGCCTTTTAGTTTCTATGCTCGTTTAGTAATGACCTGGCATATTATTGAATCCCTGTTAATATAAGTATCAATCAACAATGAGGTCTTGTAACAGGGCAAAACATTGGGCTTATCACACATGACCTATAATATATTAGGATTAGTGACTTTTTAGAAGAAAACAAAAAGAGCATTTTTTTCATTTTTTATGACTATAAAGAAATGTTCCTGGCTATATATGCCAACCAGAGTAGATGCTCAGGAAAAAAATTGTGCTCAATGAATGACAAAGCATTTCCCGCATGAGCTATGGAGGGATTACACTGTTGATTTTAGAACACTATTGTAAATACCAGTAAATCTGATGCTATACTACTACTACCCTTTTAACAATAGCTAACAATTATTTAGTTCTGATTATATATCAGGCACTGAGCTAGGTGCTTCATATGCATTATCTCAATTTTAAGAAGGGACATGCCTATTTCAAGATGGAACAGTTACAGTTTACTGGCAAACTGTGGCTCCTCCTGTTCCTCGGGTTTCTGCCCTAAGTCATCTTCATAGAGATGCCTATTTGAAAGTCCATCCAATCTTCTACTTTCTCTGTACCACATCATATTTTCTGCCTTTATAACCTCCACAATCTGTATTTATCCCACTAACGTATTTATTTTTACTCTCTTCCCCACTAGAAGTCAAGGATTTTTGTCTGACTTGTACACTACTGTAACCCAGCACTCAGCAAAGTGCCTAACATACAGGAATGCACAATGACGATTTACTGAAGGAATCATTCAATGAATGACCGAGGTAAATTAATCTTAAGTGCGTTTATGGATAAAATATTTTCTTTGTAAAAGAAGATTAACTGTCATGCTTACTTTAAAAACGAACATTTTAAGACAGCAGTAGTTAAAAACATGGGCTCTACAGTCACCATGACCTGGGTTTCAATCTTGGCTCTTGTCATTGTATGATCCTGGGCAAATTACTTAATCTAAGCCTCAGTTTTCTCATCTATAAAATAATGATAACACAGGCTAGTTAACAGAATGATTATAAGTAAAAATTATATAATTAACACAATTCTTGGAATAACGATAACAACTGTGCTGGCGATTACAAATGTAGGAAATATTTAATTAGAATCTTATACTAACCACAATACTCCTGAGGAAAGATAAACAAAAAAGCATGAAAAAAACCTTTTTAATCTTAGGGTATCCAGTAAATAACCTTTATAAATGAAGTGAATAACATTTGATTCTGTATTATGAAATCTAGTAAAACTGGTATTTTGAATAATGGGTCAACATTTTAAATAGAGGTCAGTAAGGAAACGAATTCCTTTCATTTAAATTAGGTTAGTGGTCATCTTGGGATGCCAATAATAGCAGTTTTTCTGGTCTAGAAACAATCTGTTCTGTTACTAAACAATTTTTAAATTATACTTTTGGGTCACTCAGCTGATCCCAACAGGTGAAGTTACTGCACCCTAAAATAGTTCGACTTTCCATAAAATTAGCCTAAACTCGTACTTTAAATTCAGAGGACATTTCAGATCTTAAATGGAATAGCACTAAATATAAGACAATGACTGAATATAAACAGTTTGACCTTAAACAAATACTCTGAAAATGATAGTTATAAAAGAGAAAACGAAAACCCAAAACCAGGGAGGCAGGTGATGAAAGGAAACAAGACAAAAGGGAATGTGGAGAAGCTTTAAAATCAGATACCAGATAACAAAAACCATTCTAAGGTTAAAAAAAAAAAAAAAAGTCATACATGCCTAAAAATAGTAATAAATGGGAAACAAGTATTCTTTCTCATATTATTTGCTTAACTCTTCAGACTGACTCATCCTTTAAGCTAGTCTCATCATGGGCTAGGACTTTTCTTTTGCCTCTACAGGATTTTGACTAAATTAGCTCCTTTAAGAAGACTCCCCTAACATTTCCAAGGTTAGATTATATATCCCTCCTATGAACCCTCACAGTACATTTTCCTAATATAGAATTTATCATATTATATAACATCTGTCTACTTTCTTATTACTACATATCTAACAGAAGTGATATTTAAATAGCAATAATTAAAGAATAAATGTGTTTTTGAAATGATACATCTGAGTTTTAAATCTTTTACTATGCCTTCCAAAACCTTCAGAAAATAAGTTTCTGATTCAGAAAAACTACAAAAGAATATTTAAAAGAAAAATAGACCTATATATAAAGTATGCAATGTTTTCTATATATTTGTATTTTCCAGAATGTCAACTCTACTTTTTACCAAAAGATGAAAATTAGTAAGTGAATCTGACTGTATAAATTTTATTAACAGCAAATGAGTTTTTCAACTCCCACTAAATATATGCTAAATTACGTATTTTTAGAAGTATCAGCCTGCAAAAACACCAAATTCTTAGTCTACCCAAGATCTTCAGTCTTAATGTTGAACCCAGAACACAGCACCAATATGTAGAAAGCCTGCAATACATCATTTTGTTAAATGAATGAAGCAAAACAAAAAACAAAAAAGTTAAAGCACATGACTGATATCTTCTTATATTAATTTCATTACCTGCATACTCATAAAACCAAGCCAGGCACTTCTTGCTTGAAAAATGTTCCTCTCCACTTATTAGTCTAGCAGGGGGTTGGGATCTGCAATAGCTTAGAAAACACATAAATGCCTAAGAGTTTTTATCAAGTCTCAACTTTTAGTGAAAAGCTAAATTCAATATGAACTACTGTAATTCAAACTAAACAAAAGTATTTTTTTATAGTTAGCATTACAGGAAAAGATTGGGGTTAACTATTTGCATTTTGAAATGTAGTCTTTACATAAAAATTTCTAGTGAACAAAACCCAAATTCTACTTTGCTCACTATTAAATGCCAAAAATATCAACCGCAATTATTTCTCCAGATATCAGAGACCACAAAGTTGTTCAACCTAGCAGTCACAATGCAGGACTGGTAGTTGGGAAAGTATAAATTTTTATAGCTATTCTTCTGATTTTCAGAGAGATTAGATTTGTATGTAACAGATATACTTTTGAAAACAAATCGTATAATGAATATTTTGATACTTTATGAATTAATATTTTGAAATAAAATAGTATATGCAGAGTTACTTATCATTTAAAAGTGAAAGCTATTTAAAGATAAAAATAACTTAGGACCTAATAGTACAATTAAATTCCACCATAACAATAATAAAAAAATCTTAAAAATAGTAATATTACACATAATTGATCCAAAACTAACTGCAGAGGTTGGTTTTTTTTTAGTCATTAAAAGTTGAGCTCATAAGTCACTAGGATTTAATGACCTTCTGAAAATCCCTTTTCAACCTGTTTAAGTAGTTACACTATCACAATGAGATAGAAAATCTAGAACTTCTGTAACTGAATGATGTAATCTAAAATAAGGGTATCATTTAAAATTTTAAGTTGACAGAGCAAAGTATTACCTGAGTTCTAATAATACTGAGTTCTTGGCTACTTCTTTGTGCTTAATGCGAATAACTTTAATGCATTAAACACTTAAGATGACTACAAATGAAGTAATAAAAACTAATTTGCATGTTTAAAAAAAGCATGAGCTCAAGGAGTTACCACGTCAAATCCAGTGTAAATTACCAAGAAAACAGCATCATCTTTCACAGTAATAACCCCAAAAATATATTTAGGTTCTTGTGTCAAAAATCTCAACCAATTACAAAAAAGATGTGGGCTAAAGTCACCTACCTGACATTTTAAGCAGATCTCTTTAAGGAGCGCTCTATCATTATCTCTATTTATAATGCTGACTATGGTCTTCCTTTAAAGGTAGTATCTAAACTTGTTATATCAAGTACCAACTACTGAGATAGTGAAAGACACCCAATTAAGGGACTCTTAAAAACCCAGCCCTCACACATCAATTGCAATGATTTTGTCGTTGCATCAAACAATGTTGCTGTGAAGCCTCAATGGCACGTTACAATGGGATCAAAGAGCTCTACATCTCTGCATTGTTTTCTTTTCTCCAAGAGGACAGAGTACAACAGCTCTCAAATGATTAATATATATATTGCGTGCTAACAGCATCCTGCATGCGAGCAAACTAAACGCAAGCAGGATCTATCCAACTCAACATACTGGGATTTGGCGCAGGTGGAACGCTCTATACTTCCCCAAACTGGGGCTCCACCGATTTAAAAGGCCGCCTACTTGGGATCGGCTGGGTTAAATCAGATACTAAAAGTGCAGGCTAATCATTGCATAGTGAGCTCTCCTTTCTACCATTCCCGTGGAGGTTGTCAGGTCAAGTTGCCTCCTGCTCTGCTCCTTTCTTCATACTGTACTCACTTCCAGTTCTGGAAAGAAGGTGGGGGAAGGGTGGCGGGAAAAGGGTGGCGAGGGGAGGGGGTCAGGGGAAAAAGCGCAGTTGGTTTACTCATTCCCGTTTTCCCACCCAGCGGGGCTTACAGACTCTCCAAGGAAGCCACAGTTCTAGTCCCTCCACAGGCGCTAGAGCACACACACCCAGCACGAGGTGAGCCGGCGGATCCGCATCTACCACCAGGTTTATCAGAAGGGGGGAGGGGGATCGCCTCACCCAGCCCGAGCCCCGGAGGCCAGGCCCGCCTCCTTTTCCTCCAGCCGTGCAGCAAAGGAGGAAGGAGGAAACCGTGAGGGGTGGGGGGAGGTGGTACCTGGAGATTTTACACTTTTTTAGGCCTCCGTCTTCGACTACCGACGCTGCCACCCCAGGGGATTTTCTCTTCTTCTTCACCGGCATCTTCCGCCCTCCCCGGCAGGGCGGGCAGGGGAGCCGGGGCAGGGGAGCGCCGCCGGCTTTAGACTCCTCAGTGCTGGCACCCGGTTCCCAGAGACAGCAGCCGGCGAAGGGGCAGAGTGGCCAGCGCGCCCCAGAGCGGCCGCCGCCCGATCCCAGGTCTCCTCCCGGTCTCTCTCTGCTCGGGGAGGGAGGCAATCCTCGCCGGCGGGCACGGCGCCTCGGACACACCGGGAAGAGAACGCGGCCGCCGCGCCACCTCCACCAAGCACAGACTCGCGAGCCGGAGGCTTAACCTGACCCGGATGCGGATCCCTCGGGGCCGGAAGTGACGCCACGCGGCCGGGAGGGGCGTGGCTGTAGCGAGCTCGGCGTCCGCGGCGGCGCAGGGAGAGAGCGGGAGCTGGGAGCGGGTGGTCGTCTGGGCTATTGCCAGCTGTTACACGAGGCACTTACTCCACGCTATTTATTACTGGTCTTGTCCACCCACCCAAGAAATGTCTTATGAAACCGCTCATCACGCTGCGCTGGCATTAAAAATCACCTGGTAAAGTAACCGAGTTTCCCATCTGAGCTCTTCGTTGGCCGACCTTACGTTACTGTTCACCACCCCTTAAACGCCAGTTTTCTTAAGGGTCCACTTCTCCGGCGTCCGTGACCACTGCTTATCACGTTTTTCATTTTTACGCCTTAAGCCAATTTAATAAGGAACTGGGGGGACAATCGAAGATGCCTCCTTCCTAACCTTACTACTAAAAAATCGTGGGAGCAATCCTGCAGTAATGTCCCTAAGATTTTAGTAAGATTTCCTTTGGACAAATCTTAAGTATTCTAAAATACGTAATTTAAATTCTGCCATTCGCAGAGGTTATCTACAACGACATTTTAATGAGTAAACAGGCACAAAAAGGGAAATTCTACAAATACCCTAAATGACCTGCACCATGCAGGCCTCTCTTAGCAAACCTCCCCCCTCAGAGGGGCAGCTCTTCCTGTCCACTTGTGTCTGTACAAGTGTCCTTTACTTCCTTGTCCTAATAAACCTGTTCTTTAACACTTTGTGTGCTGGTGCCCTTTAAATTTACCAGCCCTTGGGGCCGGCCATTTTCTGTGCCACCTCATGAATGGTATAAGCATTCAGTAAAACACAACTCCTGAACTAATGGATATTAAAAAAAACTGTAATATCTCTTATAAAACACCTTACACTTTCACCAAAATAATGTGTAAAGCTTCCAGACTGAGTACGATCAAAGAAATAGCTCCTAATAGTTCCAAATAAATCCACCGTGGTGTGAAAAAACAAAGACTAGATGAACACGTATTAATACGTGAGTGGCCACCTGATACTGGTGACAAAAACACGTACTAATACGTGAGCGGACCACAAGGTGTTAAGTATAACTGAGTCTCTGTCTCATGGAGAAACTTGTCACGTGCGGCTGAAGGGAGCTCTGGTGGAATCTTTCCCAGAGTGAACCCAAGGACCCCGCTCTGCTTTCAAATCTATCGACTCTAAAATGACATCATTAACATTTTTATTAATAGTTGACATGGTATAAAAAAGATTTTCCTGTCAACAATTTATACCAGAGGCTATATGTATTTTTAAAAATAGTATGAGGGCATTCAGTTACAAGTCTAAGTAAGATTGTTTCCTGAAAATAAAAGGTAAGCCGGACAGATCACACACACACAGTAAAGACAATAGCATCAACATTTCTAAAATAGTCATTATAGATTGAAACCATTACGTATTAATATATTTAGAATTTTTTTTTCTGCGAACCTTAGAACAGTTTCACTAGCATGCATCATTTTATCACATAATGTGGTATAGGTACAACAGACTTTTTAAGACAGTAATCTGTAAAGCAGCTTTACAAACTCACAAGGCTCCAACCAGGGTGAAGATGATGACTGACCATACCAAAAATCCAATGAGGGCAGGGACCGTCTCCAGGGCCTACGTCATTACTTGGCACTGAACAGCAGGTTTTATATATTGCTAGAAGGTAATTGTAGATTTCAGAGTCTTTGATGAATATTGGGATAAATGACCAGCAATTTAGTAGTTTATAGTGATCTCATGAAGTAGAAAATGATAAAATTTAACTTTATTTCACCGTTTCCAAAGATTTGGTTGTGCCCATCACAGAATAAACCAGCAAGTATTATTGTATATTTTGTTTATTTTACAAATGTGGCTGAGTGTTCAGGTAACGATTGTGATGAAAAACTGGCTAATTTTTCTGAAATTAGTAACAGGATAAAAAATGAAAATGTTACCTCACACAGAAAGGAGCAGAGCAATATATTCAGCTCACCCTCATTATCATCTTGGGTGTGAGGCAGCATTTCCCCACCTGACAGATGTGGCACCCTAACGTTAACATAGGGGTTTGCTGCACGGAGAAAGAGCACTAGGCACCAGGACCCCCAAGTTAAGGTTACGTTGCTGTACTTGAAGACACCCACCTAATTGTGCTAAGAAATCTGCAGAGAGATTCCGATCCCGCGCAAAGTTGCCCCCATTTCCGATCGATGACCGCGGCAAGCGGCTAGGGAGCTCCGAGGCGGTCGATCCTCGCCAGAGTTTTGCGTGCGCGTGCCCGAAGCGGTGACGTCCACTGCGCGCCACGGCAGGGCTCCGTCCCCATAGCGACTGTCCCTGGCAACCGCGAAGCTCAGCGGGCCGGGTTGCGGGCTTTGGGTGGGAGCCTGGCCCCTCTCTTCCCCGCCCCTCCCTGAAGCCGGATTTCTTCTTCCTTCCTTCTTTCCCGGCTTCTCCCCTCTCCCAAATCATGGCGGGCGAAACCGGGGACGTTCGGAAGATGTTCATCTTCACTACCACCCAGAATTACTTTGGGCTGCTGTCGGAGCTGTGGGACCAGCCGTTTCTCCTCAACTCTCCCGAAGTCAACAACTTCTTGGACGATGGCAACCAGATGCTCCTCAGGGTGCAGCGGTCAGACGCCGGAATCGTCTTTTCTAACACAGTAGGGTTCTTTGCACTCCTGCTGGCCGCGCTCCTGTTCCCCAGGCCCCGCGCGGGGCGCGTCCCTCCCTCTGAGCCTCC